>CM046442.1:70608178-70742047 GCA_025506515.1 Flaveria trinervia | reverse complement strand
GCTTTGAGACACCTACCCTCTTTTCATGAGACTCAGTCTTCGCAACCGAGGCATAAGAGCCCTTACTCTCCACATTAACCCATCCAGCTTTGGTAGTTTGAACAACTTCAGGATCCACATTAGTCGTAGCTTCCACTTCAGCAACGTTCTTTGACTGGTTGTTTAAAGAACCGGCCTCTGAATTTTGATGCATGCATACGTTAACCATGTTTGGAGGCTTCACATTAGAAGAATGCTTTAAGTTACTTTTCTTGGGCATGGTCAATCCATCAATATTCGGAACTTTGGAAGCTAAGGAAGAAGTTGAATTGATTTTAGTCGCATCTGATTCACCATTATCAGCAAACCAAAACCCTAATTTGCAATACTTCACAAACCGGAAACCCCCGTGAACTCAATAACAACCAAGATCCTTAATAGGTTAATCGGATTTGTAAAGATCTAACTAACTATCAAAGATAGTCGCGACCATAACAGATCGACTAAGCATCAAGTTCAAGAAAGTAAAATGAGACCAAGAAATCAAAACAGAAACAAAAACCCTAATCGCATGCAAACCCTTCCTAATCAGCCCCTCTTCCCGCTAACAATGCTCGTATCAAGTAGATTTCATGTATAAAAACTACTCAATGACAGGATTGTTACACAAGAATCGAAAATGGATCAAGAAAGCAAGCAAGAAACGTAAAATCGATCAAGAATTGGCCGAAAACCCTAAATCGCTGAAAACCCTAGATCGCCCCATGCCACTTCACTTTTTCTAGTCATAGGGGGTTTTAGCGGTAGCATCTTGTAAACAGGGGGTGAACCATTAAACATGTTGTTTTGGCTATTCAATTCAAGTATTCTATCTTTTGACACATTTGTTGATGAATTGCATTAAATGTATATGTAACTGGAATCTAATGGCCTATGTATTTGAATAGGGTACCGATTGTGAGTTATAGTTCGAAATGATATAAACAAATGAATTTAGTATTTTCATCTTATATGTTTTGATGTACCCTCTTATTGGTTGATGTTATGGATTCCCTCTGTCACCCAACCAATTGCCTGCTCATCCTTATCTTTGACTCCTCCGGTCCTTGCTCTCATGGTTACCTATACATGATGACAAACCAATGGCACTCTTAAGTTTTGGAGAGTGTTTAAACCATTGAGTTGTAGGATCTTCACATTTACCAGATTACTGGATTTCCTGGTTTACTGCTCACTGAATTTGGATTTTATGAACATGTCGTGTTTACTAAATGGACATTTTATGTAGAGTGAACAGGTATTGTTTTTTTTTAATTTTTTTTTATGCAATAGGAAAGCATGCAAATGTGGCTTTAACACAATTTTACTGTAATTGGTAGAAAGTGTGATGAAGGAATACGCCATGTTTCATTTCCTTATTTAATATTTATTTTGAAGGCACCAAAATCTACATTAGTATGTTTACTGCACTAGAAAATGTAGTTGACTTAAAATATAGTCTAAACACGATTATAATAGCACAAGCATTAAGCACCTGATGGGTCAAAAAGACTAGTAAAGGTACATATATTTTGGTTTGAACACAAATGATATAGCACAAAATAACAAGATAATTTGTTTTAAAACATGAGTGATGAATATAACTCAAATGTTATTGCCTTTGTTGTTGTAATTGCCATCCGTGCCAACTTTCCTTGAGTAAAAGCTCGAGAACTTTGATACCAAACTAAGGGAAAATAATTATTCTATAACCTTCTAAGTTTAAACGTTATTGACATGATTAATATTTGTATAAGCCAGGTTTAAAAGACGGAATCGAGCCGAGGCGTTTTTCCATGGCCTCACGAGGCGTAAACCCGAGGCGAAAATGATAAATAAATATAAAAATTATATATACAACTTATAATTAACTGACTTGAAGTTAATGTTAAACATGACTAAATCCATTTAAACCCATTACCCAACTTAATAAAAAAAAAACAAACAAATCCGGGATGACATAAAAAGATATATTGTTAAAATTTAGGTTTAATCCTCAAAGCAACCACAACTTGCGGTTCCTCCACACCTCCATTCTTTAGAGCAATAGGTAACAAAGACCAAAGGCTTACAGGTCTGGATCAAACCACACCTTGCGGTTCCTCCACACCTCAATCAAAGAAACAATAGGTAATATGAAGACTGAGGATCGAAGGCTTTCAGCTCTCGACTGAGGCTGGGTCAGACTGAGACCATACGTAAAGTGAAAATCGAGTGCTTTATCTCGGTCTCTGTTGTTCATCTCGGTCCTGTTGTTCGTCTCGGTCTCTGTTGCGTCTCGGTCTCTGTTGTTCGTCTCGGTCTCTGTGTTCGTCTCGGTCTCTGTTCTTCATCCGGCCTCGGCCACTAGAGGCGTACGCACAAGCTTGACCCTATAAGGCGAGCTATATCTATGTGTTGTCCTTTATTGTTAACTGATGTAGATTATGACATATTACACAGATGGATAGAAGTCTTGCTGATGAGCTCTACTCTGAGATCTTGGAGCCAAAAGTAGAATTAGATCAACCATCATCAGCTCATCATCATCAAGCAATCCCCTTCAGTAGGTATAACTCCAGGCTCATTTTTCGCTAGTTTATATTAGTAGATAGTGCATGCTTTAAGTGAAGTTGTATGATTGTAGAAAGCAATATACCTTAATCAAAGTATAAGATTACAAAATAGTTTAGATGGTGAGGATGAGATGGTGCGGAGATGGATCATCATGGAATGGTTCAGATGGGAAGTTGACTCATCATCTGACCTTGACAGAGAATGGCAAAGAAGAAAAAATCAATTTCATGCGGTATCCTTTAACGCAGATGCACACAAACATACGCAGAAATGCACATACACACATATAAATTCAAACACATATGCTAGTTGTATGTCACATTATTTTTAGGTAAGTCTTTAATAATTCAATAGATTGGATATCGTGATGGCCTTATAGCAGGAAAAGAAGCTTCAGCACAACTAGGTTTCAATATTGGCTTTAAGGAATCTGTACATGTTGGATATAACTGGGGTCTTGTTAGAGGTGTCACTGGGTATGTTTCTTTTTTCTATATTGTATTGAGGTGCCAATTAATATTACATGCATCCATCTTGTAATTAATAAACTTTCTTTATTTAACATATTTTTTCCCAATTGGTGTTTCTAACTTGGATTAGAGCTCTGGAATGCCTTCCAAGTGATTTAAGGGAAAAGATAATTGAATCACCTGAAACGAGAAACAAGTTCCACATTTGTTATGAATCTGTGAATCATATATCAACAACAGATGCGTTAAAGGTGTGCTGCTGCCATTTCCAAACAGAATGATAAAGCAGGAAGTTTATTGCCTGTAGGAGAACAAAATGCAGATTGTAGTGTTCTAGATAGTTGCTACAGGCAGCTTCAGTCCCTCATTGTCGAGTCCCCTGCACTTGAGGTGAAATCAAGGGTTAAAACAGCCGATGTCTCATCAACAGGTGAAGATCCTTTGCTTGAATGAGGTTCTATACTTGTAATATGTGAGAGGAACATAATTATGAAATTTCTGAGGGTGTATGGAATTTCTTACTTGCTGTTTATCCATATGTTCCAAATTCTTACATTTAGATTTTTAATTGGGAACCTGGCTCTCATAGCAGCACAAGCCTACTACATGGTGTCAAACAATAGCAACTAAGCCTCTCATAGCAGCACAGCCCTACTACTTGATTGTACAGGTTTGGGTTGAAGAAGGAGACCGTTCAAAAAGAATATGATTTTGTTTAGAGTCAAAACAGGTGTTGACCAAAATAGGATTGGCTGAACGGACCATTTTATTTATTAATGCCTAAAAGGCGACTGACTGTTTTGTGGGCAATAACCCGGTTGTTATGAGCACACCGGTGCTTTGCAAACTGATCTGATACAAATTGCAGGTATCCACATTGACTATTTTTGAAGAGGGCCATATGCAGCTCAAGAACCATGTTAAGCCGCAGCTGACTAGGAGATTGGGTTGGGATGGTCAAGTAACATGTTGAAATGGGTTCGATACAAAAGGCAGACTTGGTTGACCCACCATTTGATGCCTTAATTTTTTTCCAATACTTAATGTATTTTTAATAGTGAAAATGAATATTACAATCGAAATAATCATGTTTATTTCAAATCAAAGATCTTGCAATTGCTCACTGATATTTGACAAAGGCAAATATTAAACAAACAAGTAGAATCAAAATTGACTCATGTTCACAATCATAGAAGAGGAGTTAATAGAAAGCTGGGACTTGTTTAAAAGGAAGTAAATCAAAGAGAACTCTTATCTATCATCTGAAAATTTCTTTTCAAGAGGTCATCTCCTGCTTCAAAACAACAATTTACAAAGCAGAAAATGACACTTTAATAGAAAGAGTAGAGCCTTTCTAATCAGACTTTAATGCACCAAAAGATAGAGCAACATACTTGAGTTAGTAAAGCTTGTTAATTTAGTGACAAAGCTCTACAAAGAAAAATATATCCGAAAGGGACCGGTTTTGCTATCGTTAGTGTAGGGAGAAGTGGTGGATATGAAAGAACTGATGATACAAGACCGTGTTGTATCTACCGACGAAAACAACCGATCACTATAGAAGCAATAGCTATCGCTAATGGCCTAATGGGGCTGCCACGGACAATACAATTGAACAGCCAAAAAGTCTTAGTTGTTGGACATGGGTTCACTTTTATTAATAATTTATAAAATAATAATAACATTATTGATGGAAAATATAAAACTGTAATACCGCACACAAACCAATGTACCAAATAACATAATTCTACAAAATCAAAATCAATTCAACCGTATCCTTCATATATACTTCCTTTACTTGAATCTTGAAACATAGTGATTCTTCACCACTTCACCTACGACTACACAATCAACACAATAAAATGTTGAGTGTGATTGCGGATTTATATTCAACAGATTTTACACTTATTTTTAGACGAACATTTTTGTCTTCCAGGGACAACAATCGAAACAATAGTGTATTGTCGAAGATGTCCTCACACCTAAGATCACACTGGACAAGAAGTGTCTTGAAAGATGAGAAAAAATAAGATGGTAAACTACAAATGAAAGTAGGAGCATATAACTTTTGGTTTGATTAGTATAGTTTTTATAATTATCAAAAATTATATCCAAAAAACAGCAAAGAACATATCATTGTAAAATACTGTATGATCATGTAACAATTTTAAAGGATCTACCAAAGGTCTCATTAATACCGTAATACCAAAAGTCTTATTATTAACACTGATTTAATTTTGTACTTAGTGATTTTTAAAAAAATTCCTTCCAAATGTCTCGTAATCTTTCAATTTGGGATAAAAATCCCTTATATACTCCATCACTTCATCTTATCTCCGTTTTGTATGCAGTTTATTTCATTGTGATCCTATCATAAAAGAGAATACAAACTCACTAATAATATTAGTGTACTAACAAATATAAATAAGATTAATGTTCAAAACAACTGATAAACCCACGATTCACTAAATTCTAGTCATATGAACGACTAATCAACATCCAAGAAGCAAATGATGAAGGCTGCAAAGTTTGCAACTAATCATTTTTACTGATAAACTCAAAGTCAAGAATAATTTATATTTACTGGTGCTTTCAAAACGGATCGGATTGGCTCGTCGGACTAGTTCTACGGAGCAAAAGTCATAGAATCAGTTCTGTTGGGTGTATTTGAACCGCCTACTAACTAGTCGGGCTGGTGAACAAGTTGAACTGTCCTAGTGGTGGGACTAGATTTCGAAACAATTTTTTTTTCTTTTCAAATCTCATTTTTTTTAAATAAGTTAGTAATTTATGACACATATTTTAGTTAAGTTAGCTTTATTTTATGTTAAAAGTGTATACATCTCAAAACATATAGAATTTTCATATTTTTTTTGAACTTAATAATATTAGTTGTTTTAATATAAACATCATTTGATTTTTTAAATCTGGTTCGACTGATGTGACAAGTCTGACCATTTAGCTGATAGTTTTAGGTAATAACTGTTAATTGTTTAAATTTATTTCCTTAACTTTTATTTAGTTATTTGACTACGCTAAATGATCATTTTGCTTATTTAAGTAACCATCATTATTCTGTCTGAGATATGGTTCTTAGACTATTAAAAAACAACTTTGAGAAATAGCGCCTGACATTAGGTTAATACTTGTTAAATAATGTATAAGTTCATAGTTTGTTATAAAACATAAACTATGTGGTATCCTGATGGTATAGTGTTTTTATATTGTTAATTTATAATTGCTTTCTAATTTCTTAATAAGCCACCTAATCAACAGATATCCGTAGGTATTAGTCCTAGTGAAAATCCCCTAGTTTTGGGATTCCTATAGATTATAATCTACCTAATCAACATATACATGTAGGTATTTATCCTCTGAATTTACATGTTAATTAGTGATGCATAATTTCTACTTATGTGGCTATTAGGTTATAGTTATTTCCATCTGAAATGGTGTAGGCATGCAAAAAAGTATTTTAGGATTTGAAACTGTTTTCTTGATGAAACAATTTATTATTTAAAGGTTGTAATTTTAGACAGATGCTTAAACACCCTTCGTACGAAGGTGTTCCAAATTCATAATAAACAAAATAGCATGGTATATATAGTCATATACAAACCATTTAATAATGTAAACCATGTTATAATATTTATAAATATGGTTATCAATGTCATTTTGTAACTTTCAAAATTAGTAGGAAAATGTTCAAATAAAAAGTATTTTAAAACTAAAAAGTGTAGAATTAATCTGCACAATTAATCTCTTTAATCAAGAGTTGAGGAAATTATAAAAAAGAAATTTGTTATAGGGCTATTTTACAAATAACCATTTTTGTTGACTTTTTGCAAATTTCTCCATATTTATAACGTTCATAATGTTATGTATGATATTATTTTTTATATGAATTACACTATAAAAACATGCATTTATTAATCTGTAAAATGTGTACAATATTGTTACATAACAATACAGGACCTTTAAGGGTGGACATACAATCAATTCACATTGAGAAGAGTATTAGAACACTTAACAGAACAGATATGAAACCGGGTCTCTGTAGAGAATACTAAGAACACAAGCAACTAATGAGACAAAACAAAAGAACAAGAACATATAATATAATTTTCAAGAATGTTGTATATTGCTCTCAATTTTTTTACAAGTGCTACAAAGCATCAAAAGAATACAAGAACATTAGATACTTTATACATCATACAACCGACTATACTTTGAAAGCCACTTGAAACAATAATCTAGACAACAAGATCAATGTACAGTCAAAAGACACATTGCGTTTTGACTATGACATGTTATAGCTCACATTCTAATATTTTATAAAGGATAAAAAGTACAAACTAGAAAGTTACAAACTCTCAACCTTAATCTATAGTTGCAAAATATAGACCTTTTCACCAACTTATATAGTTAGTTACTCTTCAGAGTTGCAGCAGAAAGTAAGTCAGCTTTATGCAAAAGTTGATTCTTCGAAAGAAATCAGTCTTCACTATATTGGCTTCGAAAGACTTTGTCATTGAAGCTTCGAAAGACTTCATCTTTAGCTTCTGAATATTTGATCTTTAGCTTCGAAAGACAGTCCTCACTAGGATCAAGACCATTCCCATTTTCATTGATTAATTGGGATCCCTCAGACTCTCATAATATCTTCTCATATCACAGAGATCATGTAGAGGAAGATTAAGAATTGCAGGACCGTATAAGGATGGTCACTTCCAACACACACTAATGAAGAGAGTGTTTAGAACACTTAATACATATGGTTTGATACTTAGAACAAAGCAAATATGAGTCTGAACAAGAACAAACCACAAGGATAATAGTTTTCAAGAATGATGTATATTGTTCTCAAGTTCTTTACAAGTGTTACAAAGCATAAAGAAAAATACAAAGACCTAAGATACTTTATGCTACATCCTACAGCCGACCATACTTAGGAAACATGTGATCTAGACAACAACAAATCAAATGTAGAGTCAAAAGGTAGATGCCTTTTGACTAGTAACTATGACATGCCATAGCTCATATCCTAATATATTACAAAAAGGATAAAGACATAAAGTAAAAAGCAATAGATTCAAGACCTTAATGTATAGTTACCAAAAGCATGGACCTTTTCACCAATTTCTGTAAGTTGGTGAGTCATCAGAGTTGCAGCGGAAATTGGTCCAACTTTATGGAAAAATACATCAGACAAAGCATGTGTTAAAAGTCTTTAGAACAAATCAGTCTTCACTTCTTGGCTTCGGAAGACTTTGTCTTTAAAGTTTTGGAAGACTTCATTTTTGGCTTAGAAAGATGTTGATCTTGGCTTCGAAAAATTTTACACTTAAAATAATTTTGATGTAGATGTACACTTTCGAAACATTTCCACTCTACACTTAAGTGCATGCATGCAGGAGAGACTTGGGTTGTTTTGGGTGCATAGCCTTTTATAAACCTTACAAACTCTCCCTAGGCTGATGCTACCAAAACATTTGAATACCTTAGATATTGACAGTCCTCATTGTGATAATGACCATACCCTTCTTTACCAGATGGTTAGGATCAGTCAGACTTTTAAAGTATATTCTTATCTCAAAGAGATCATGCAGAGGTAGGTTAACATGTCTTGCCATGTGTAGACATCTTGACCACCTTGATCTCTATTGATATACCATTTTTCTGGATTAGTAGTGAAGGTCCAAGATAAGATGGGTCTTCCTGATGCAGAGGAGCGCTTGGATTGGAGTTGATTGAGCTCCTTCTTATTGAATTTCCTTAGGATGTTCTAACTCATCCTGAGGTCTAGAGGTGGATGACTTGGATTTCTTCTTTGACTTTTCCCTTCTAACCATCCTTTTCTTCCTCTTTAATTCTTTGATTGAGAGGACCGACCTTCAGCACCAGTTTATTCTAATTTGTCCTTCTCAGTTGGGTCCTCCTCTTTCATAGGTTCAGAAGGAGAAGGAGTTTGACCCTGTTGTGGATAAGAAGAAGAAGCTTGCTGAGATCCAATAGGAGTTTCGGGTGTGTTGTCTCTAATTGTTCAACCTTAACCTCCACTTCCAGAGGGGCTTGACTTGGTGGGATGTGTAAGTCAATAAGCTCTCCTCTCTTGATCTTCTGCTTGATCACCCTTATGTGCTCATCCATGTGGATAGAGACATTGGGTCAAGTCTTCTTCCGGAATCCATACAGCTTCAAGAAACTCATCATCCTCTTCCTATCAACAGACTTTTTTTGACTCTTTTGGATGATAGCTCTTGACTTGGCTGCTTCTTCTCTTATCTTTCTCTTTGTAGCCTTTGTTCTTTGAGTACTTGAAGTTCAAGTTGGTTGAGATACTCAAACGCAATATACTCAAAGGACAAGAGAGGAAGTGCAGCTGTTTGGTAGAGTCCTATGACAGTCAGGTAGCTGATCATATTTTGCCTATCAGCTTCTTTATTTACTTAAGGTTGTGGAGTTGCCATAGTCTCTTGCATAGGGCTTTCTTGAGCTGGGGAGAGGGTAGGAACATGTTTGTACAGTCTTTTCTGTCTTCTTCTTCCTTTGATTTGGAGGAGCAACCTTGCATCCTCTGCTTTTTTCCTCTCTCTAGACATTTTCATGTTTGCCAGTTCATTTAGTTCTTCTAAGGGGAGAGAAATGATCTCATCATATCATAGTTCCTGTCTGCACGTAAGTAATCCTGACAGCCCTTAACTTATCATCTTGAATGTTTGGTCTGGGGCAACCCTGATTGCTGCTTCCATGAAGCCTGAAGATCCAATGTAACTTTTTCCCATTAGCTTCCTCTTCCTCTCTCTCTCTTCCTCCTTAATCTCCTCAAGAGTCATTATCCTTTTCCCTTTGTCACCCATAGACTTTTGTGACTCTGGATGGAGAGTTTTGGCCTTTATTAATTGGAGTAGCATCCAGGCTCTGGCCAGAGAGAGGATGGATACACTTTCACTAGCAAGTGTTCACTAAGGGGTGGATTGTTGAAGTTGCTGGTTCTGTGATAGCGCTCACAGGTTCTCTCACTAGGCCTTTAGTCAAGGTTTTTCATTTGAAGCTAATCTTAGGGTCCACCTCAACATCTAATTGACTAATAACATTGCTTGCTTGCATTTGTCTTCTTGCGTTAAACACTTCAGCAATCCAGTCTTGAATCCTTTGAGCCATTCTGCAAGCTTGCTTGAACTGACTTGGATTAACAAGTGGCATGTTGACTAGATCAAGACCTCATAGTAGTTCAAGGTCTGAAAATTGAAGACTTCTTGCTGCCCTTGAACTCTTTGAAGTATAAGAGATCTTTTATAAGCACCATATAACTCAACCTGATTATGTAATTAGAAGCTCCTTGGGGTGGAGTTGACATAGCCCTTAGAATTCCCTCCCAAAGAAAACTTTGAATGAGTGAGTCCACATCAATGTGAACTTGAGAGGTTGCTGAGTATGGACAACTACAAGTGAGATGGTTAGTCCTCCATGTCCTACTCTGTGAAGAACCCCGTTCTGTGATTGTGTCACACCTCGAAAATCGCAGTGGAAGGTCACGTGACGTGGTGGTAACAGAAGTTGGAGTTATTCCAATGGTCATAGTCTGTCACACCCTTTGCTTATAGCGGAAACACGAGGAATAACAGACTGGATCGTCATAACACATTGTTAATTAATAAGATGCATTAAATGATGAAGATCAACGTGTCATGACGTCACCGAACACAAATGGAGACTTGTGTCATGGTTATCTTTTTCCACGACAACATAGTCAACCAACAAATAAGTATAGTCACACAACCCGGAACAAGTATCAAATGTGAATAACAAGTAAATGTCAAATGATGTAAGTCTAAGGTCATCGCTAGGTAGCACCCTAGCAATCCTCAATGATTATTACCTGAAAAGATATGCTCAAAATAGTCAACATATATTGGTGAGTTTGCAGGTTAAATGATAACAAAACTTGATGCTGTATAATAGTGTAGTAGGACATGAGTGCATGCAGTTATAAGCAGTAATATCACATGAGCAGCACAACTAACCTACGACGTACACAAACTTTGTCGGAACATATTCACCCTAGGGCCCGTTCCTGGCCATTGTTAGTCCCAATAGTATACTAACAACAAGGGTGGGAAGGTCACCCCATAGTACTATCAATATCTGTCCGTTGGCTCAACACCCGGAGTTAATAGTGTGAATACAGAACCACAAGACAACTCATGCATGTACAAGATAATACTTACAAACTTAACACAAGATGTCCCAAAGATTGAATAAGTGCACAGCATAAAAGGGTGAGCATACTTTTCCCCCTAGTTTATAAATGTAGAATGAAAACGGGGCCGCGAGACTCACCTTGAAATAAGATGAATATGAACGATAAAACCTTCAACAGGAGGGCAAAGAACGATCAGCACCTATAAATATACAATAAAATCTTACGACGAGTCTACAGATGAAGGGTCGTTCGGTGGTCGTTCCCGGGTCGGTTCATGTTGATGCGTGACATGCACACAAAATATATATTTCATACACCCAACAACACTATTATAAAATAATAATAATACAATATTAGGTAATAATAATAGTATAATAATAACAATAAGGATAAATGTAATATAATATCAATAATAATAATAATAATAATAATAAAGATATAATAAGGATAATAATGATAATATATAACCCACACTATAAACAAAACATAGCACACATGAAGGCCACACACACTAACAAAACACCTCAACACACATATACCGTTGAACACATACACTATCGAACACATACACACACTCATGATTTATACTTACACACAACACATAAACACACACAATTTCACCCATGGAACACATTCACACACACACTAACACAACACACACCTGCACACACACTGGACACACATGCATACACACACACTGCGCATATACATACACACATATTATACATACATATATCATATGTATCCACATACACACATCACATACACACACACCCTGCACATATTGAACACACACACACACTGTACATTCACACATACACATCACGTACACACACATATCGCATACACACACACACTACACATATACATACGCACACCTCTGTTCACATACAATTGCATACATACACGCAAACACAGCCACACACGCAATACATATATATAATATACATTCACGTTCGCATACCAATATACATACATACACCTATATATACATACGATAGTACAGCAAAACAGCCACACACGCATATACAATATATATACATTCACGTTCGCATACACGGTATACATACATACCCTATATATACATACGATAGTACATACACACACATATATACATACGTGCTATGCGATCATACATATACATACATACAATATGCACGCACATTATATGTATATCAAGCAAGAGTGCGGAACCGAACCAACGAAAAGGAGCAAAACGAAACGAAACGACTTGCACGATGATCGGTTACCTGTGAATCGGCTGAACGGTGAGACATTGGCAACCGGCGGTGGCTAATGGTGGTGAGACGATGTGGAACGATGGCAAAATGGTGTGGGTGACGGGGGTTTCACACGCTGGGGTTGAAATTTAGGGTTGATTGAAAAAACGATATATAATATTCATTTAGACTTAGGACCCTATACTTTAAATTAATTAATCCTTAGTTTAGTTAAATTACAATTTAAACCCTGGACTTTTATAATAATGATTATAAAATAATAATATTAACAATATTTACGGTAATAATAATAACAATAAAATAAATTTTATTATTAGCATTAGTTAATATTAAGGTTGGCACGACAAGGAGATGTGACGAGATTCGGTTCGAAAATATATTAACTACACAAAATAATATATGCGTAAAAAGATATAATGGATTTCGAGTCAATGGACGGACCTGATGGTGACGGATGTCACAGTATCCCCCAGTTGAGAGAATTTCGTCCCGAAATTCAGCTGGAGTTAGGTCCTGAGGTTGTATCCACGAACAAATGCGGATACTTGGATTTCATCTGGTCTTCCCATTCCCACGTAAACTCAGGCCCTCGCTAGGAGTTCCATCTCACTCTGACAATTGGTATCTTGCTGCGCTTTAGTTGTTGTTTCACATCTCGGTCCATATTTCTATTGGTTCTTCCACAAATGTAGTTCTCATCAATTTTGATTTCCTCAATCAGTACATGAAGGATCCTCAGCTAGGCACTTCTTAAGGTTTGATACATGAAATGTATCGTGTACCCCACTAAGTTCTTGAGGTAACTTCAACCGATACGCTACGGAACCAATTCTTTCAGTGATCTCGAATGGTCCAACATATATCGGAGCCAATTTCCCTTTCTTCTCAAAGCGCACGATTCCTTCCACGGAGAAATTTTCAGTAAGACATAATCACCAACGTTGAATTCTAAGGGTTTGCGACAGTTATCAGCATAGCTTTTCTGTTGGTCTCGAGCATCCTTAAGCCTATCCTTGATTTGAAATATTTTTTCAGTCATTTCTTGGATAATCTCAGGGCCTGTCAATTGGCTTTCACCTACTTCGCTCAACACACCGGAGATCTACATTTTCTTCCATACAACCCTCAAACGGAGCACATCCAATGCTCGTGTGGTAATTGTTGTTGTAAGAGAACTCAATCAATGGTAAGTGGGTATCCCAACTCCCACCAAAATCAATCATACATGCCCTAAGCATGTCCTCTAAGGTTTGTATCGTTCGTTCACTTTGACCGTCAGTTTGTGGATGATAGGCGTTACTTAAGTCTGCGGTACCCATCGCCTTCTGAGAGTCCTGCCAAAACCGAGATGTAAATCTACTGTCTCAATCAGATATATAGACATAGGCACTCCATGCCTAGTCACTATTTCATTCACATATAACCTTTCTAACTTCTCCATTTTGTAGTCCCCTCGCGAATAAGTAAGAAATGAGCAGATTTCGTCATTCTATCCACTATGACCCAAATTGAATCATGCCCACTACTTGTTCTAGGCAACTTAGTGATGAAATCCATCGTTATATCTTCCCACTTCCATTCGGGAATTTCCGGTTGTTGCAACAGACCTGACGGTTTCTGATGTTCGGCTTTGACTTTGGAACAAGTCAAGCATTCACTCACATACTTTGCAATATCCTTTTTCATGCCTGACCACCAATACAACTCCTTAAGATCTTGATACATCTTGTCTGCACCCGGATGAACAGAATACTTGGACTTGTGTGCTTCATTCATAACTAGGGTTCGAATATCACCCCACTTCGGTACCTATATACGATCCACGAAATACCGTACACCATCTTCTTTACATTTCATCTTTTGTCTAACCCTTGAAACTCTTCACATGCCACATTTTCTTCCTTTAGCGCTTCACCCTGCGCCAACAGTATTTGCTCTTTCAAGTTCGATTGAATATTCCATCCCTAATGCTCGCGCACATAGTGGTTTACATGCTCCTTCCTACTCAAGGCATCCGCTACTACGTTCGCTTCCCCGGATGATATCGAATCTCACAGTCATAATCACTTAAGAGTTTCACCCCATCTTCTTTGGGCGCATATTCAGTTCCTTTTGATCAAGATGTGTTGAAGGCTTTTATGGTCAGTGTAGACAACACACTTAGTCCCATATAGATAATGCCTCCATATCTTTAGGGTGAATACCACTGGCCTAGTTTCAGATCATGTGTCGTATAGTTCTTTTTCGTGAACCTTAAGTTGACGTGAGGCATAAGCAATCACCTTTTCCTTTTGCATAAGCACCAACCTAGGCCTTGATGTGATGCATTGCAAAACACACAAAATCATTCGACCCATCAGGAAGGGTAATATCGGTGCGTTGCATAGTCCTTCCTTCACATCTGAAATACCTCCTTTTGCTTTCGTCCCCAATCAAACTTCTTATCCTTTTGTGTTAACATTGTCAACGGCTGTGTGATCTTAGAGAAGTTTGCAATGAATCGTCGATAGTACTAGCCAATCCCAAAACTATCATATCTCAGAGGGTGTCTTAGGAGCATCCCACTTTTAACTGCTTCGATCTTTCCGGATCAACGTGGATTCCCCTTTCATTAACCACGTGTCCCAAAAACTTCACTTCCCGCAACCAAAATTCACATTTTGAGAACTTGGCGTAAAGTTTCTCTTCCATCAACAATTTGAGTATCGCTCGAAGGTGCTGTTCGTGGTCTTCTTTGGATCTAGAATAGATGAGTATATCATCTATAAACACGATCACAAACTTGTCCAGATAGGGTTTACACACCGGTTCATAAGATCCATGAACACTGTTGGGGCGTTGGTCAGCCCAAACGGCATGACTAAGAACTCGTAATGCCCATATCGGGTCCTGAATGCTCTCTTTGGTATGTCCGCCTCATGGACCCGTAACTGGTGATAACCTGATCGGAGATCGATCTTAGAGAAATATGACGCTCCCTACAATTGATCAAATAGATCATTGATCCTAGGAAGTAGATATCGATTTTTCAACGGTCAGCTTATTCAACTCTCGATAGTCTATGCACATTCGAAACGTTCCATCCTTCTTCTTTACAAATAGTATCGGTGCTCCCCATGGCAAGTGACTTGGTCGTATGAAACCCTTATCTAGCAACTCTTGTAGTTGACTTGATAACTCTTGCATTTCCGACGAGCTAACCAATATGACGTCTTTTGCTACTGGTGTCGCTCCAGGTACCAAGTCTATGTGAATTCCACTTGTCGAGGAGGGGGTAAACCGGAAAAATCATCAGGGAATACTACCGGTAGTCTGGCACTACCGGAATGTCTTCCAGTTTCCCTTCCTCGGATTTCTTCTCCACTACATGTACTAGAAATGCATAACATTGCTTCAGCAGATAACGACGAGCTTTCATACATGAGATAATCTTTAGACTCCTTCCTGCTCGTTCTCCTTGAATCTTGAGCACATCACCATTAGGCATAGGGATCCGCACCACCTTCTCGGCAAATAATTTCAGCTCCACGCTTCGACAACCAATCCATTCCTACTACCACATCGAAACTTCCCAATTCAAAAGGTATTAAGACTATGTCAAAGGCATGATTTCTAATGTAATTATGCACCCTCTAATTATTTCACTAGCTCTCACAAATTTACCATTCGCCATTTCTACTAAGAAGCTAGTCTCTAAACAACTAGGGTTCAAGCCAACTAAGGGTACAAACGTGACAGACACAAAGCTATTGTTTGCCTCGGTATCAAATAATACAGATGCAAAGTGATTATTGAGAAGGTACGTACCCGTAACAACATTTGGGTCCTGGCGCGCATCGTTTGCACCAATTACAAACGCACGCCCTCGGGCAACATTTCCTTGATTACCTTGCCCTTGATTACCAGCGATTGCCATCACTCGATTTTGGTTATTCTCTTGTTGACCCGGTGTCCGATTCAGCCTGGGGCACATATTTCGATAATGGTCGTGGCTCCCACACTGGTAGCAAACTCTAACGTTTCCAGTTGGATTGATTGCATTGATTGGTGCAACCAAGTTAGGTGTCGCTCTACAGTCCCTTGCAAGATGCCCCGGGCATCTACAATTCGCACAAAATCGACACGGCGCCGCTGGAGGATGATGATAGTTACATTTCCCACACTTGGGATGTGGCCCAACATAATCCTTTCTCCCTTGATTCACTGCCACAAAACCTCTAGTCACCTTTGCCTTCTATCAACCTTCCACCTGGTTGTCTGCTTGATTCCCCCATGTCTCTCCTTTTCTCGCCCACCTTTACCTAGTACTCCAGTTCTTACCATCTCATCAGTTAGAGTGCCCGCCTTCAAGATTGCACTTTGGATAGTCGGGGGTGCCGCAGCAGTCACCAGGCCACGTATTTGAGGCACTAAACCCCAAATGTAACGCTCGATCCGCTTTGATTCAGGTGTCACCAGGTGTGGCACCAGTCTTGCCAGCTCATGAAACCTGTCGGTGTAAGCAGCATGTCCCGACCCTACCATCGCATGATTCCATAATTCATGCTCCAACTTCTACATTTCGTTCATTGGACAATATTCCCTAGTTGCCAATGCTTTGAATTCCGCCCAAGTCATGGCCATTGCTGCCTCTCTTCCACGAGCCTGCACCTGGGTATTCCATCATGTTAACACTTTTCCCACCGGCGAACATGTAGCATACTTCACCTTTTGATTTTCAGCTTAGTTCCTGATGTCCATCACAGATTCTATCTTCTCAATCCATCGGGTCAAGGCAATGGCTCCAACTTTTCCATCAAACTCTTTTGGCTTACAAGTCATGAACTCCTTGTAAGTACAACCAACTCTTCCTCCATTGCCATTCCCATTCACGTTTCCATTACAATTTCCATGTTCATTTTCATTATTCTCTTCATAACCGTCATTTTCATCATCATGCCCAGTACCCTCATTACCACCTCCATTGTTATGATTGATGATATTGTCACTCACCTGTGCCACTATGGTCGGAATGAATGCTACCAATTGTTGAGCAATCATGGCAGCTATATCAGGGTTTCCAGCTCCCTGGTTATTATCACCCTGCCCACCTTCATTTCCACCTACAGGTGCTTCACCTCTACCTCCTGCACCTTTTCCTCTACCTCTTCCTCTTGGAACAGCACCACCACGACTAGCACTGCGAGTAATTCTTCTGGGGGGCATCTTTCTAATCAACATAGACAATACGTAAGCCCCAAATCTTAAAGTCAATCAATAAAGTAATACATGTGCAGTGAGTATCATTGCTGAGCTATGACCCTTTGAAGACCAGATATTTTTTTTCAAGGAAATAGTTGGTTGCATAACCATTGAAATGCTAGAGAGGGTGTTATCTCATAGGGACTGGGACCATTGTGACAATATGATCCCATGAGTCTTTAGGTAAGCTAGAACTCACGTAATAAGGTGATGGATGATTTATCAAGATTGATAAGGTCTAATAAGAAACAGGACACTAATGTCCTAAGGTATGGAGTTGAGGATTCGTACTAACAATGACAGTTATCTTGCGGCAAGATTGACTAGACTTCGCATGCATGACAAATTGCATTTACGTGTGCACCCGTAATTGAAATTTGAAAGATTTGATCTGCCCAAGATACATATAACAAAAGACTAGTTGTATTATGATGAAACCTTCTCACCTGTTGCAATGCTTAAGTCTATAAGGATATTGTTTGCCATAGCAGCTCATTATGATTATGAGATTTGGCAAATGGATGTCAAAACCGCTTTCCTAAATGGATATCTTGAGGAGATGTCTATATGGTTCAGCCTGAAGGTTTTGTTGATCCAAAACATCCTAACAAAGTATGCAAGTTAAAGAAATCAATCTATGGATTGAAACAAGCATCGAGAAGTTGGAATCACCATTTTGATGATGAAGTAAAGAAATTTGGCTTCATCAAAAACGCTGACGAGGCTTGTGTGTATAAAAAGGCTAGTGGGAGCGCAATAACCTTCCTAGTATTGTATGTTGATGACATACTACTATTTGGAAATGACATTCCAACCATGGAAGGTGTAAAAACCTGGCTTGGAAGTTGTTTTTTTTCCATCAGGATCTGGTGAAGCCGCCTATATTCTGGGAATAAAGATCTATAGGGATAGGTCAAGGCGGCTGATTGGTTTGAATCAAAGTGCATACATTGACAAAATCTTGAAAAGGTGCAAGATGGAAAACTCTAAGAAAGGTACTGTACCTATTCAAAGAGGGACAATATTGAGTACAACTCAATGTCCAAGCTCCAAGGAGGAGCAAAATAGGATGAAGGCAATCCCATATGCATCTGCTATAGGATCCATCATGTATGCAATGATATGCACTCGACCGGACGTGTCATGCGCCTTAAGCATGACAAGTAGATACCAGCAAAATCCTGGAGATAGTCATTGGATGGCTGTCAAAAACATTCTGAAGTACCTAAGGAGGACTAAGGATATGTTCTTGATCTACAGGTCTGGTGAAGAGGAACTCGTTGTAAGAGGTTACACGGATGCGAGTTTCCAAACCGATCGAGATGATTCACGGTCTCAATCGGGTACATTTTTATTCTAAATGGGGGAGCTGTTTCTTGGAAAAGCTCAAAGCAAGAAGTCGTAGCATTGTCCACTACAGAGTCAGAATACGTCGCCGCTTCAATGGCAGCACAGGAAGCTGCATGGCTGAAGAAATTCATAGCCGATCTAGGGGTAGTCCCTTCCATTCAGGATCCCCTAGAGATCTTTTGTGACAACGAGGGTGCGATTGCTCAAATCAGGGAACCTCGTGCTCATCAAAAGACTCGGCACATTGAACGGAGATTCAACTACATAAGGGATGAAGTTGAAAAAGGAAAGATATGTATTCGCAAAGTCCACACTGATAAAAACGTTGCGGATCCACTCACAAAGCTCCTTGAAAAGGCAAAGCATGAGGGTCATGTTTGTGCCATGGGACTTAGATATTCCAGTGACTGGGTTTGATGTTGAATTTTGTATTTGGATATTGGAACTTATGTTATTTGACTTATTTATATGGTTATTATTTTCATTTGTTCTTCTTTTAGCATGTTTAAATCCGTGAATAAATAAGTTATTCTAAACGTCCGTAGTCGATCATACTTGTGGAACAACTATGAATGTAAGACTATAATGAACTTGGATTGGTTGATGTTCATAAGATATGAATATAGAGCAAGAGGTTGTTACCAAGGTTCATTGATATCTATGGGATATAGATATTGGACTGACCCGCACTCAATTATTTCTGCATGGAATCTTTGTGATTAGTCATAAGAGATATTGAGTAAAGGCGAATATCATTTATCCTAGACCTGAGATACATATTGGATCTTGATATTCACCAAGTATTGTACTTTGACTTAGTTCTTTGCTGTTCTGAAATATGGGCAGTACATAAGACTGAGTTCAGGTATGATACGAAGTGATTGTGAGAGACGTATGTAGTCAAGATGGGATTTGTTCCTCTTATTCGTTGAGAGTTAGATGTCTAAGGCCTATTAAAGTTAAATCATCAGAGAATGACAATTCTGTGTCTCTTGGATTTAACATGACATATGAACAAAAGGATAAATGATTAGTTCACCTAAAACATATTCAAGTAAGGTACTTGAAAAGGATGATGTTATTGAATGGCACTTAGTCATATACATTAGGGGTAGAAAACCGTTGCTAGGCATTATTTGCTGCTTGCATCAATCTTCTATGAATCTTGTGCAAGTGGGAGATTGAAAGATTTGATCTGTCCAAGATACATATAAAATTGATGTGGCTAGTGTGATATGATCCAAGTCGGGTCATACCCAATAACAAGCCTAACAAACACCGAAAGATAACTTATTTGTTGATAAGATCATAACAAATAATAAGTTACACCAATTTAGAAAATTGGATTTTCTAAATAATCACTTTTGTAGATGAACATCATTATATATAATGTAATTTGTTCATGGGGATTTCTTGTGCATTGTTTAAATTAGTTAAACAATAACAAAAGACTAGTTGTATGTGTTATAAAATTAAATTGGTTTAATTTTACAAAAGGGTGGATTGTATAAATAAAATAAAAAAAAATTTGAATTGGAGAGGGACCAAGGGTGCCCATTCGGCCGCCCCCTTTATGTCTTGGGAACCTCTTATTTGATGGTTCCAAGCACATGCACATCACTCTCTTGATTCAGAATTTTATTTACACACTCAACCAAAACACAACACAAAAGAATCTCCTCTCTCTCTCCCTCTTGGTTCACGGTTTTGAAGAACAATTTTCAGCTTGAAAACTTAGGTTCAAGGCTGAAAATTAAACAAGAAAGAGAGAACTACACTTGGTGTTCAAAGCCTAGCAAAAGGGAGTTGTTTGTTCAAGCTTGGGGTATCACTCCTTGAGGTTTTCTAGCTTGAAAACTCAGCCACAAAGTCACATTCCACAGCTCTCACTTCGGGTTTGAAGGAAGCTACAAAAGGTTGTATTCACTTCTTATCTTTTATGTTCTTTTGTATGTATTGTGTATAAAGATCCATGGGTTGG
The DNA here is from genome assembly GCA_025506515.1 of Flaveria trinervia. Lineage (NCBI taxonomy): Eukaryota > Viridiplantae > Streptophyta > Magnoliopsida > Asterales > Asteraceae > Flaveria > Flaveria trinervia. Next base: position 70,720,984 of record CM046442.1, on the reverse strand, counting down.
GGTTCCTTGTTAAATGGGTTTAACAAATATATTATTAACATGTTTTAATATTAAATCCGCTGCGTTTTTTATTTATATATATATATAATCTAAGTTATATGTGCTTTGATAAACATGTTGGAACCCCTACAAAATTTGCTTTGCATGGTCAACCCCAACTCATCCTAACCGAGTCAAACCACCTTGTCAAGTACAAAGTGTTATACAAGATAGAATTATCAAAGGTATGATCGATAATCAAAGGTTGATTATCCGAAGTTGAACAAAGGAAATGAAATAGAATCATTAACACATTACGGATCATGAATAGTTTCAATAATTAAAGAACATACACGCATAGTCAAATGCATATAAGTCCTAATATGCATTCTACATGTAGGTTCTTAGGTTATAGTCTAGGTCGAGTGATCACCTAATTCTCTATAACCAATGGCTCTGATACCAATCTATCACACCCCCGCTTATAGCGGAAACACAAGGATGTAGCGGACGGATCGTCATAACACATTGTTAAATTAATAGAGATACATTAAATGATGAAGATCAACGTGTCATGATGTCACCGGACACAAATGGAGACTTGTGTCATGGTTACTCAGTTCCACAACCCGGGAACAAGTAATCAAATGTGAATAACAAGTAAATGTCAAATGCAACTATCGAAGACATCCAAAGTTTAAATGATGTAAGTCTAAGGTCATCGTTAAGGCAGCATGCCTAGCAATCCTCAATGATTATTACCTGAAAAGATATACTCAAAATGGTCGACATAATGTTGGTGAGTTCGCAGGTTTAAATGATAACAAAACTTGATGCTGTATAATAGTGTAGTAGGACATGAGTGCATACAGTTATAAGCAAGTAATATCACATGAGCATCACAACTAAACCTACGACGTACACAAAGACTTTGTCGAAACATATTCACCCTAGGGCCCGTTCCTGGCCACTGTCAGTCCCAACTAGTATACTAACAACAAGGGTGGGGGTGTCAACCCAATAGTACTATCAATATCTGTCCGTTGGCTCCAACACCGGAGTTAAATAGTTGTGAATACAGAACCACAAAGACAACTCATGCATGTACAAGATAAATACTTACAAACAGTAAACACAACAGTCCTAAAAAAATTGAATAAGTTCACAACATAAAAAGGGTGAGCATACTTTTCCCCCTAGTTTATAAATGTTTAGAATGAAAAAGAGCCACGAAACTCACCTTGAAATAAGATGAATATGAATGAATAAAATGCTTCAACGAGTGAGGGCAAAGAACGATCAAGCATCTATAAATAATTACAATAAATCTTAAGACGAGTTTACAGAGGAAGGGTCGTTCGGTCGGTTCCGGGTCGATTCATGTTGACACGTGACATACACACAAAATATATATTCATACAACCCAACACACTATTAGTAAAAATAATAATAGGTAATAATAATAGTAGTAATAATAACAATAATGATAAAAGTAATAATAATATCATAATAATAATATAATAATAATAATAATAATAATAATAATAATAATAAAGATAATAATAAGGATAATAATAATAATAATAACCATACTATAAACAAAACATACGCACATGAAGGCACACACACACTAACAAAACACACTCAACACACATATACCGTCGAACACGTACACTGTCGAACACATATACACACTCATGATTTATACTTACACACACAACACATAAACACACAATTTCACCATGAAACACATTCACACACATATATACACACACACTAAAACAACACACACCTGCACACACACTGAACACACATGCATACACACACTACGCATATACATACACACATTATACATACATATATCATATGTATCCACATACACACATCGCATACACACACACCTGCACATATTGAACACACACACACACTACACATTCACACATGCAAATCGCGTACACACACACACATTGCATACACACACATTGCACATATACATACGCACACACTCTGTTCACATACACACTGCATACATACACGCAAAACAGCCACACACGCATATACATATATATATAATATATATATATATATTATATATATATATATATATATATATATACATTCACGTTCACATACACGGTATACATACACCTATATATACATACGATAGTACATACACACACATATATACATACGTGCATATGCGATCATACATATAGATACATACAATACGCACGCACATATATATATGTATATCAAGCAAGAGTGCGGAACCGAACCAACGAAACAGAGCGAAACGAAACGAAACGACTTGCACGATGATCGGTTACCTGCGAATCGGCTGAACGGCGAGACGTCGGCAACCGGCGGTGGCTAACGGTGGTGAGACGATGGGGGAACGGTGGCAAATTGGTGGTGTGGTGACGGGGGGTTTCACGGCGGGGGTTGGGAATTTAAGGTTGACCGAAAAAACGATTTTATGTATATATATAATATTCATTTTACACTTAGGACTCTATACTTTAAATTAATTAATCCCTTAAGTTTAGTTAAATTACAATTTAAACCCTGGACTTAATTATAATAATAATATTATAAATAACAATATTAACAATATTTACGGTAATAATAATAACAATAAAATAATATTTATTATTAGCGTTAGTTAATATTAAGGTTGGCACGACAAGGAGATGTGACGAGATTTGGTTCGAAAATATATTAATTACGCAAAATAATAAATGCGTGAAAAGATATTAACGGATTTTGAGTCAATTGACGAATCTGATGGTGACGGATGTCACATAGTCAAACGTTAATATTTAATGAGTTGACTATCTTCACATGACAAAGTATTTAATCATATTATATTATTAAGTTTAGATGTCAAAACAACAAATTCATCATTAAGGATTTAAAATAGTCTAACATAAAAACGTTTGGTCTTTCCAAAGACACAATTCCATCATTCCCAAATCAACATACCTATAACCCTAAAAAGCATGAGAAAATACTAGTCAACAATAAGTTGGTGAGCATTCGGGTTTTCATAATTTGTATAACAAATTAGTTTTTTTAAAACCGTTATGATGTAGCGATATAATATACTCAACATAGACCACTAGGTACTATGATAATTCAGGTCATAAGTCCATAGTCAAGCCAAGACACACGTCGTTGCCCCACAACTATCTAGACATATAAACTCCCTCGCTACAACCTGACCAGCGCGACTGGTCGCGAGCGCGGGCCCTTCTAACCCGATAGATCTACCATATAGCCTGTGGCCTCGCCCTCGAGGTTAATGATTATGAGGGGATTGAGAGCCCAATAGTATCCTCCGATACTATTGCCTCACCTTATACCGTCATAACATATATTATACTCGTTTACCCATCATATATATAAAAACAATAATCGATATACAGCTTTTTGTTGGACCAAAAGAACCAATGAGCCAAGATCAGAAAACCTCTAAGTCCCACATGGTATCACAACTGCTGAAAGCTTCATCAGCAGTTTGACAAGTGCTGAAGACTTCAACAGCTGAAGATCAAGTGCTGAAAACTTCAACGTGAAGAACTAAAGTGAGAAGAGTACACAGCTGAAGAACACAAGACTGAGCTGAACAGCTGAAGAACACAGTACTGAAGCTGAACAGCTGAGAACACAAGTACTGAAGCTGAACAGCTGAAGAACACAAGTACTGAAGCTGAACAGCTGAAGAACACAAGTGCTGAAGCTGAAAGACCAAAGTACTGAAGTACAACAGCTGAAGAGTTTACAAGTGCTGAAGATCAACAACTGATGTACAAAGTCTGAAGACAAAGACTGAAGACATCAGCTGATGATATCTACTGAAGTCATCAGCTGATGAACATCTGAAGTTCAAGTCTGAAGATCAGTACTGAAGTTTCAGTAGTTTGTCACAACTGCTGAAGAGTACTTCTTCAGTAGTTTGTCACAACTGCTGAAGAGTACTTCTTAGTTGTGATATCAGTAGTTTTATATTTTTAGTTTCAGTAGTTTTGTAAAACGACTGAAGAGCTTGTTCTTCAGTCGTTGTAGTTTCAGTAGTTTTATGTTTTTCAGTAGTTATAACAACTGATAACACTTAGCATTTTTGTAAGGAGATGTCAGCTGTTTTGACATCTTCAGTAGTTGTGTTTCAGTTGTAATAAATCTGTTAGATGTCACTATCAAGTGACATCAGCAGACGTCACATCTCTTATATAAGAGGTGTCGACCTAATTGTAATTGTGACATTCTGTTACCACGAAAGCGAATATTGAATGAAATATATTTGCAGAAATTCTCTCTCTATAACCGTCTTTGTTCTTCATTGAATATCGTTTTGTTCTTGTGAATCGACTAATTCATTGTTTGAATTCCGCTGCTATACTCTTAATCAATCAAACATAGATCACTGATCCTAACAAGTGGTATCAGAGCAGGTTAATCATTGATCGATCTAACAATTGATCATTGAAACTGCTAATTGATATCTGTGTTTGATTGAATTAGCGTATTTGCAAGAACTGGTTATAGATTATTGAATTTCTGTCGCTTTCGTTCATTTATTTTGAGATCTTCTGGTTCAATTGGTTGTTGCGTTTTGTTCTAAATCTGTTTTAGCTTAACCGAATTTGATTGAATCTGAGATGACGACTCCTTCTAATGATCCTCACAATACCGGTTCCTCAACCAAGCCTCCGATGCTGGTTAGGACCGAGTATAACATATGGCAACGAAGAATGCTTCATCACCTGTCTGTTAACAGTTCAGGTTGTTGGACATCTGTGGTACATGGACCACATAAGCCTATGGTGAACAATCCGGAAACCAATCAAATGGTTCCGAAGAAGAAGGAACAATACTCTGATGAAGATCGGAAACTATTTGAGATTGATGCTAAAGCCCATGGAATTCTGGCCATGGCACTGCCTAATGAAATCTATTCAGGGCTTATGCATCATGAAACTGCTCATGATCTCTGGAATGCCCTGAAGGAACAATTCGGTGGCACAGATGAGGTCTTAGCAAACAATAGAGAAATCCTTGCCCAACAATATGAGACATTCTCTCATAGAAAGGGTGAGACACTGACTCAACAGTTTGAGCGCTTTTCCTGCTTGATATCTGAGCTGAAAATGGTGAAACAGGAATACACCAATAGCCAGATGAACAACAGATTCCTCAGATCACTGCCTGAGAGATGGGACACATACACTATTGTCCTACGCTCCAGTGCAAATCTGGATGGCCTATCTCTCACCCAACTTCATGGGAAACTGCTTACATTTGAAAGAGAGATAGAGCAGAAGAGGAAACTGTCCTCATCAGGAAAGCTCACTGATGACTTTGTACCAGGGAATACTGCCTTGGTTGGTCATGAGTCAGAATATGCTGCATCTGAAAGCAATTATGATGAGCATATAGATTTCTCTTCAAATAGTTCTGATCATGCATTTGTTGGTATTGAGAGTCATTCTGGCAGTAATAGTGACAATTTATGCTTCATCATGGATGATCTGAAAGGAATAGCTGATGATGATCTAGAAGAGATGGATATTCTGAGCCAAATGGCACTGATTAATATCAGATCTCAGAAGTTCTAAAGAACTGGCAGGAAATTTCCTGGACTCTCTGGCAAAACCAAAGTTGGTTTTGACAAGAGTAAGTTGAGGTGTCACAAATGCCAAAGGCTAGGACACTTTGCAAGAGAGTGTAGATCAACTGGATCTAACTCTTCTGCACCCTTTGTGACTTTTCCTAGTACTAGTCCACAAAACAGAGGGCAACATCCTGCTGGTTCTGGTCATTATTCACATCCTAGATCTCCTGCATACTTTGTTCCCCAGGGTCAAATGTCATATCCTTATCCCTGCTATTATGTGCCTCAACCAAATCCTGTTCAAGCTCCAATTGCACAACAACCACAAGCATTGCCTGAACCACAGCCTTCCCAATCTCATCAACAAACTCAACCTCAACAACACAGCTTCTTCACCCCAGGAGTTGTTGACTGGAGCAGTTTACCAGATGACTTGTCTGGTCATGAACAACTGTTCTCAGGTGCTGGTCAACATGGTGGTGAAAGTCCATTTGGAAATCTAGCTCTTATGGCTTTGGATTCTGCTGATACTTCATCCTAATGCCTCTACACCAAAGGTATCACAGGTATCCTCTGAGGCAAAAGCCAAATTATGTTCTGAAACATGCATAGCAGCATTTGCATCTATTAGAGAAGCAAATGTAGCTTTAATCAACAAGAACATTGAGCTAGAACAAATAATTTCCAAAACAAAGCTGAATTTGAGTCTGTGCTTAATGATAAAAATGATGAGATTTACAAACTGAAATGCCAAATAACTGATGATAAGGCTAGGGAAGAGATACTTCTAGAGAAGTATAAAGATCTCAAAGAAACCCTTGCAGTTACCCAGGTAGAGTGTGATAGATGGGTACAATCATGCAAAGGTTTTGAAATGCTTCTTAGTAAGCAATCTGCTTCCAATGTGAAGTTTGGCATTGGTTACAATCACACTGCTCCACCTACAGATTTTACTCCAAGAGCAGAGGTAGAATCTGATGGTGATAGAATAATAACCAATCCATCTCATCATGTGATCTACTTTCTGATACAGCACAATCAGAAGTAGAAGTCAGCATCAAGCCCTCTCAGAACCTATCAGCTGATGTTGATGGTTCAAATGCTGACACTCACATGATCAATGAGTTGATCAACTCAGGAGTTAATTCTGAAAGTCCTGAAAGGACTAGAGAGCAGGATTTAACACCTGAAGTTCAAACTCCAACTACTGTCAGTACTGAAGAGAAGAAAACTGTCAGTAGAAAGAGTTTGAAGACTACTAAAGAGGCAGTCAAGAAAGCAAACAATGCTTCCAAAGCACTGAAGAGCAAGTCTTCAGTTGCTTCACCCTTTAGTTGATGATCAACCTAAGATGAAGAAGAAACCATGTGAAGTATGTGGTTTGTTCAATCATCTTACAGATGATTGCTGGTACAAAAGAGGTTCCAAACTCAAACAAAAAGAAGAAATTAAAGAGAAAATGGTAAAAATGAAAACTGAGTTTGAGACCACATTTGTATCAGCAACATCAAATCCTGTAACCCTTAAGTCCTCAAAGAAATCCAAAAAGGAAGGGGTTAAACAGGTGACAGCTGAGAGTGCTCAGAAGAAGAAGGTGCAACATAGGAACTTATCAAACTCCACTGGCAATGTGTCTGATGAGCTGAAAGCTTTATCACAAAATCAGACACAGCTGGTTATGATGGTTCAACATCTGTTGGGTAGAGTTAACCAACTAGATGCTCCTATGTTGAAACCACAGAAAAGGAGATCCAAGCCAAAGGATTCCTCTTCTTCACCATCTTCTTCCTCTCAGGCTGTTGTTTCAATAAACCTGTTAGTTTACCATCTATTGATGAGACCAGGCCCAAAACCAAAAAGGTTTGGGTCTCCAAAACTAACTGATTGTTTATTATTGCAGGGTTCTCCAACATGCCAAAGTAGCATCTGGTATGTAGACAGTGGGGGATCTATGCACATGACTGGGAACAGCTCTCTTCTTCATGACTACTCTCAAGGAAAGAAGGGATTTGTTTCTTTTGGCATGATGCTAGGGGTTACATCATTGGTAATGGCTTTGTCTCCAATGGAGAAATCAAATTTGATGATGTTAATCATGTGGAAAATCTCAAGTACAATCTCTTGAGTGTCAGTCAAATGTGTGATAAAGGCCATGTTGCTCTTTTCACCAGTCAGAACTGTAGGATTCTGTCATCCAAAGTTTTGCATTTGATTGACAAGGTGTTGGATGATCACACTCTCCTGAGAGCCAACAGGACAGGAAGAGTGTATGCCTTAGATCTTTCCAAGAAAATAGATCTCAAGGGCAATCCTTGCCTATTTTCCAAAGCCTCTTCTCAAGAATCTAAACTGTGGCACAGAAGGCTGGGTCATGTTAATTTCAAAAACATGAATCAGCTTATCCACAATAGTTTAGTCAGAGGCTTACCAATAAAGGAGTTCCACTGTGATGAAACCTGCACTGCTTGTTTAAAAGGAAAACAGCACAAAGTCTCATTCCCTCCTATTGAAGAGCCTAAGTCCACTGCCTGCTTGCAATTACTGCATATGGATCTATTTGGTCCTGTGAGAGTGATGAGCATGGCAAAGAAGAAATACTGTCTGGTAATTGTGGATGATTACTCCAGATTTGTATGGACTTTCTTTCTACATTCAAAGGATGAGGTTGCTCAGAAGGTTATTACTTTGTGTTGTATATTGAGAAGCAGTATTCCCTTCCAGTCAAGTGTATCAGGAGTGATAATGGAACTGAATTCAGAAACCATACACTTGATGACTTCTATCTCTCAAAGGGAATCAAAAGGCAGTTTAGCATCCCAAGGACTCCAGAACAAAATGGAGTAGTGGAGAGAAAGAACAGGACCCTCATTGAAGCTGCAAGGTCCATGCTGGCTGACTCTGGTTTGCCACTGACCTTTTGGGCTGAAGCTGTCAACACAGCTTGCTATGTGCAGAATAGAGTTTTAGTAAATCAGAGGTTGATGAAGACTCCATATGAAGTTCTCCATCATTTGGCTCCTCTAATTTCATTTTTCAAAGCATTTGGGTGTCCCTGTTTTATTCTCAACACAAAGGATCAACTCCATAAATTTGATCCTAAGGTGGATGCAGGGTATTTTGTTGGTTATTCATCTACTTGCAAGGCATACAGAGTCTTCAACTGCAGAACAAAGATAGTTGAAGAGACTTTGCATGTGAAGTTTAATGAATCTCCTTTGGACAAGATTCCACAAAACCCTGTGGAGTTGTTTGATTTGGACATACTGCAATATGTTCCTTATCAACCTCCAGCTGTTGCAGATCCTGTGGCTAAATCATCTTCTGCAGCATGTCTTCCACCTGGTGGTATTGATGATGATGATGATAATATCAATACTCACCTATTCAAGTTTAGTGACCAACTGCCTGTGTCTGCTAAATTGATGTTCCTGTAGCTTCAGCAGTTCCATCCACAACAAATGCTGATGAGATCTCTGTTTCCTCTACATCTTTTGAGTTACCATCTAATTCTTGGTTTCAAGAGTCTACATCAACATCTGCTGCTGCTGAAGGTTCTACAAACACTTGCACAGATCTCATTGTTTATCAAGAACTGAAGAATCACCCCATGTCTCAGATTATTGGTGATATCAATGCTGGTGTTTCAACCAGAAGTCAATTGTCTAACTTCTGCTTCTATGCTCTCTTCATCAGTCAGCTAGAGCCAAAGACTACCATGTTGCTTTGAGAGACAATGGATGGGTTGAAGCTATGCAGCTTGAGCTACTTCAGTTCAAGAAACAGCAAGTGTGGGAACTTGTTCCTCTTCCCCCAGGTAAGTGTGCAATAGGCACTAAATGGGTGTTTAGGAATAAAACTGATGAAAATGGGCTTATTGTTAAGAACAAGGCTAGACTGGTTGTACAGGGTTTTCACAAGAAGAAGGTATTGACTATGATGAAACCTTTGCCCCTGTAGCCAGACTAGAGGCAATCAGATTGTTCTTAGCCTATGCTGCATTCCACAATCTTAAAGTTTTTCAAATGGATGTCAAAAGTGCATTTTTATATGGTAAAATAAAGGAAGAAGTTTATGTGTGTCAACCACCAGGCTTTGAGGATAATAAACATCCTGAATGGGTGTACAAACTTGATAAGGCTCTTTATGGGTTGAAACAAGCTCCTAGAGCCTGGTATGAGACACTCTCTACTTTTCTTCTTAAGAATAATTTCACTAGAGGCTCCATTGATAAAACTTTGTTTATTAAGAAGGTGGATCAGCATAAGCTACTTGTTCAGATTTATGTTGATGATATTATTTTTGCATCCTCTGATCCCCAGTTGTGTGATGATTTTACAACATTAATGAAAAAGAGGTTTGAAATGAGTGCAATGGGAGAATTACAGTTCTTTCTAGGCTTGCAAATCAAACAAAAGGCTGATGGAACTTTTATTCATCAGTCAAAATATACAAAAGATCTTTTGAATAAGTTTGATTTACAAAACTGTAAGCCCTGTTCTACTCCCATGTGCAACACCACACAACTGGATGCTGATCAGAAAGGTAAAGCTGTTGATGAAACGCTTTACAGATGTATGATTGGGTCCTTGATGTATCTAACAGCTTCTAGACCAGATATTATGTTTGCTACATGTGTTTGTGCTAGATTTCAGGCTGCTCCTAAAGAGTCTCATTTGATTGCAGTCAAGAGAATCTTTAGATATTTGCAAGGTACACAATCTCTGGGTTTATGGTATTCCACTGGACACTCTTGCAAATTAGTTGCTTTTTCAGATAGTGACTATGCAGGGTGCAAGTTAACTAGAAAGTCAACTTCTGGTGGTTGTCAATTCCTAGGCAACTGTTTGATTTCTTGGCAGAGTAAGAAACAAACATCTGTTGCTACATCAACTGCTGAGGCCGAGTACATTGCTGCTGCAAGTTGCACTTCTCAGGTACTCTGGCTTCAGAACCAACTTCTGGATTATGGCATTACAGAGACTAAGACTCCATTATTAATGGATAGTGCTTCAGCTCTGTGTATTGTCAAAAATCCAGTCCAGCACTCTAGGACCAAACATATAGAGATCAGACATCATTTTATTCGGGATTGCTTTGAAAAAGGTCTGATTGATCCTAAGTTTGTGCCTAGTGCTGATGAGCTTGCAGATATTTTACTAAGCCTTTGGATAGTTCTACTTTCCAAAACCTTGTGTTAAGGCTTGGTATGCTGCAGCTAGAATAAGTGACAACTACTGATGATTTCAGTAGTAATTACTGGTGATCATTGGTACCCATGTCACATATAAGTACTGATGAGTCCTTTCACCTTCAGTAGTTTTTATAACTACTGACGGCTAAATGCCTCACAAGTACTGAAGTACTTTATCTGTTCCAAACTACTGATGTAGTTAAAACTACTGATGTAGTTACAACTACTGAAATCAGTATAAACAGATAAGTACTGATGTCCTATGAAACACCTGAAATCAGATGCAAAGTCTGATAAGTGTTGAGGACAGCATGAAACAGCTGAAAGGCTATGAATTGACGAAAACTACTGAAGAGAACTTTCTCTTCAGTTGTTTCAACAACTGCTGTTTCATTCTAAACAACTGAAGCAAAACCATGTCTTCAGTAGTTTTTATAACTACTGATGACTAATACCAAGTCTTCAGTTGTTTACAACAACTGATGACAAAACCACTGTCTTCAGTAGTTTCACAACTACTGATGACAAACACCAAGTCCTCAGTTGTTTCATCATCTGAAGTCAAAACCACGGTCTTCAGTAGTTTTCTAACTACTGATGCCTAACACCACGACTTCAGCTGTTTCAACGTCTGAAAGGTAATACCATGTCAACAGTCGTTTAAAACTACTGATGACTAACACCAAATCCTTCAGTCGTTTTCTAACCCGTACCCTATAAATATCCCTGACCTAATCCTTCAAAGCTTCATCTTCTTCAAACCTAACGTTCCTCTCCAAAACTTCTCTCTTCTAAATGGCGTCCATGCAAATTAAACCGCGACACAACTGTGTAGCCTACCTTACTAAATCGCCTGTCTGGGCTAAGTTCGATACTGCTATCGATCTTATGGTTCAGTCCCAATACAAAACGGCATTTCTTCTCAATCCCATTCTACATGCCGAATCCCTCCAACAGTTTTGGATGAACGTCACCATCACCACTGGGAGAAAACACCACAACATCTCTCCTCTCGGTCGTCGTCAACAACAAGAAGTGGTCATCACTCCGAAATACTTCGCCAAACTCTACATCTGGATGATGCCATTTCTCCTGCTGGATATCCCAAGGGCACCACTGATCTATCCTTTGCCCATCATGGATATCAGGGCAATCTTAGTGCCTCCACTATAATGAAGAAACATTTCCATGACGCTGAACGCCTAATTTTTCACATGGTGAATGTATGTTTGGCTCCTAAGACTTCGTCTTGGGATCAAATGTCGACAAAGTGGCAGCAGGTAATGTATTCTATTCTTGAGCAACACCGTTAAATTTTTCAGAAATAATATTTTCGGAGCTCAAGGATATGGCTCAAAAACTAACTGCTAACCGTTGGATATTATATCCACGGTTCATAATGGCCATCATTACAAACCAGCTTCAGCTGAGGGACTTGTTGGCCTTGGAGTCCCTGCTACGGCTGTTCTGCCTGAAGTATACTCCCGGCACAACTCTGACCACACACTCAAATTGGCTGCCAAGCTGCGCAAACCCACGCAGCTGGAACCCACAGCCACCACCTCCAAATCAAAAGTCCCCACCAAACCCACCAAAAAGAAACCCAAAACGGCTACTCAGGGAATTGAGTCCCCTGAGGATGCCCCTGCAACACAAACGCAGGAGATATCCACTGGTCAAAACCCCCTAGTGGATATAAGGACTCTTCCAGCCATAGCCGCTCAGGATTCCTCTCAACAGGAGCCTGCAGCAACCACACAAGGGGTACCCACACATCTGGGATCTTCCTCACTTGAGGGGATTGCCATTGAAGAGCACCATCCTCCCCAGGTGCACACTGCTTCTATCCCTTCACCCCATGCAACCGCCCCTCACAGCCCAACATTATAGTTGCACAAGTGCTGACTCATTGCACTCCTCACCCCCTCCCCAGATACCACTTACTACTGGGAACACCTCTACCATTGAGGGGGAGGAACAAAGTGCAATTGAGAACCCACACAGGGTTTACCACTTCTATCTCCTGGTGTAGATAGGGAGATTAGAATATCTAGTGAGGCTGCCACCTCTTCTGAATCAGCACATGATCAGAATGAGGCTGGTAACATTGCTAAGACCTCACTAGAGGCAACAGCTGATGATGGACATTGTCCTGAGGCTGGAAGTCCCCAGTACCAAGACAAAGGGGCACATGCAACAACTGGTCTACACCCAGTGCATGTACATCCTGCTCCAAGCAGGAGGTCAGGTGATTCAGCTTCTGCTGATGATGACCTGGGCTTTTTCTACGATGTTCTTGCCCAGAACACAATCCTTGAGGAGAAAGTCAGTAGGCTGCAAAACCTACTTGACCAACTCTCACAAGGAGAAAGACCATCTGCCTCCACCAACCCACAGATGGCACCTTCAGTTGAAGGTTCCCCAAACACTGAGCCACTCCAACAACTCACCACCTGCCTCTGCTTCTGGCACTATTTCTCAGGAACAGAACCCTCCTGAGCAAATAGGTGTTGTCCTTCTTCAAATTCCCTCCCTCTCATCACACCCATAATCACTGACATTGTGACTAAAGCCATTGATGAGAGGCTTTCCTCAACTTTACAACCCTTGATTGATGCTGCTGTGCAAAAGACACTTTCTGCGGTACAAACCCCTACCACCAATGCATCCAAAAAGGGGGAGAGTACTGCAGTGAAAGAAAAGAAGAGGAAAAGAACAGAGGATGAGAAGGCCCAAGAGCAAGCCCAAGAGGGGAAAAAGAAAAGCAACAACTGATCACCTATAAACGAAAGAAAAGTGCTGATGATCAACCTACTGCTGAAGAAAAATCCTTGGAAGAGCTGGTAAAAGATGCTGATGATACACACAGCCGATCCATGGATAAAATCATTGAGCAACTCTTCAGGCAAGGTTTTGATACAGCCACATTGGATAGTGAAATCAGGAGTTGGAAGTGCAAGAGATTCAAACCCGATGGGCTGGGTATGATGCACTTGAAAAGGAGAGATTGGAGATCATGATCCGTTTCATTGCCAAATACTTAGGAAGATCTTTGATGGAGATTCGCGTGCGTGGACCAGAGACAGTATTCTGGCTATAGCCACCAGAATCTGTCTGTCTGAGCAATTCCACAAGGGGATTATCATTGAAGCCCTTGATGAGGCTGGGGCTGGTAAAAGGTTTGAAATGGCAAAACTTACAAAGGCTAAACTCACAACAAAGATGCTGGAACAACCTTCCCTTCCACCCACTCAAACAGCCTACCCCTCAAATCTCCAAACCAATCTCAAAGCCCAAATCCAAACAACCACAATCACAACCCACAAAACCAACTCCCTCCATCTAAACCAACAGCCGATGATGCACCTAAGAAGAAGAAGAGAAGGGTGTTGAGGCTAGAAGAAGAAGAAGAAGAGGATGATGTGGAAGAAGATAGGATGCCTCTGTCTGCAGTCCTAACACTGGCGAAAGCCAAACCTATGCCCATCACTCCCACCTCACAGATGGATGTTGTGAGAGTAAAAATTGAAGAAGGGGAGCAGCAAAAGCTCATGATGATGAAATGCTGAAAAGCATTGACAAAACCTATGCTGCCTCCTCATCATTATCAGCATGAAGAAAGAAGCTCTGAGATTGTACACTCTCGCCACACATTTCAATATCAGAAGGAAGGGTGAGAGTATGGCCTGATCCGAGGGTGGCTCACAGGATTGTAAAGAAGACATTCCTTCGAGATACAAGGGTCAAGTCAGAGGATCGTAGATGAAGAGATCACAGTGGCCCTTGTAGTATCACCCTGGGAGATTGTCGAAGATTTCAAGAAGGCCTACGAGACTAAACAACCACCCCAGAAGATGCTAGAGAACAGAATTATCAAAAAGGGTTAGTCTACAAGAGGCTTGAGAACTTCAAACAGAATGAGCTCAGTCTGCTACTCGAAGGGAATCATCCTGATGAGTTTGCATATAGACAAATTACAACAGTGGAGCTCAAAAATGGCAAACAGGCCAAGTACATCTCAGAGCTGTATGGGCGAGAGGATTGTTTGATGGTGAAGCCGAGAACCTGACCATGGAAGAACAAATCATGTTTCTCAGAGCCTACACCAGAGAATCCTACAGGCTCATACACGGGAAGTAGATCTCATGAATGGGATAACAACTCTGTGTCCAGTTCCCCAAAACAGAGTTCCCATTCATATCTTGCCAAACAAATATCTGAGACTTCTTCCCAGGCCGGAGCTTATATGGGTCATCTTCTCTACTGATCAAGAAGGAAAAAGACCAACCTTTTGCCAACAATAAGTGGGATAATAAATAAATTAGAGGTTTTGGCTGCATTGGTTCAGGGGGAGTTTGTTGGACCAAAAGAACCAATGAGCCAAGATCAGAAAACCTCTAAGTCCCACATGGTATCACAACTGCTGAAAGCTTCATCAGCAGTTTGACAAGTGCTGAAGACTTCAACAGCTGAAGATCAAGTGCTGAAGACTTCAACAGCTGAAGAACTAAAGTGCTGAAGTACAACAGTGAAGAACACAGTACTGAAGCTGAACAGCTGAAGAACACAAGTACTGAAGCTGAACAGCTGAAGAACACAAGTACTGAGCTGAAGAACACAAGTGCTGAAGCTGAAAGACCAAAGTACTGAAGTACAACAGCTGAAGAGTTTACAAGTGCTGAAGATCAACAACTGATGTACAAAGTCTGAAGACAAAGACTGAAGACATCAGCTGATGATATCTACTGAAGTCATCAGCTGATGAAACATCTGAAGTTCAAGTCTGAAGATCAAGTACTGAAGTTTCAGTAGTTTGTCACAACTGCTGAAGAGTACTTCTTCAGTAGTTGTGATATCAGTAGTTTTATATTTTTAGTTTCAGTAGTTTTGTAAAACGACTGAAGAGCTTGTTCTTCAGTCGTTGTAGTTTCAGTAGTTTTATGTTTTTCAGTAGTTATAACAACTGATAACACTTAGCATTTTTGTAAGGAGATGTCAGCTGTTTTGACATCTTCAGTAGTTGTGTTTCAGTTGTAATAAATCTGTTAGATGTCACTATCAAGTGACATCAGCAGACGTCACATCTCTTATATAAGAGGTGTCGACCTAATTGTAATTGTGACATTCTGTTACCACGAAAGCGAATATTGAATGAAATATATTTGCAGAAATTCTCTCTCTATAACCGTCTTTGTTCTTCATTGAATATCGTTTTGTTCTTGTGAATCGACTAATTCATTGTTTGAATTCCGCTGCTATACTCGTTAATCAATCAAACATAGATCACTGATCCTAACACTTTTCCCCCAAAATAGTTTAAGTGAGACAATATTTTAAATGGGGCCGGAGTACTCACCTTCAAATATGACAAGTAGATGATCTAGCACAATTCGAGCCTGGAAATTAAACTACCAATTAACGCCCTAAACACAAAAAATCTATTAATTGTCGAGTAATAAGTCTAATACGTAAGTTGTTTACCCAACTCACTAGACTTATCTTGAAATCCATTTTTTAAATGACTCGTTGGTGATTTTCGGTTTAGTTTAATAAATTATATTAAGTGTGACAAATATTCATTCATTAAATTAACCACTAACCTCTTAAACAACAACTATAACACACACAAAATAAACACGTGAAAGTATATAAAATGTAACATAAAATTTACTAAGTTATGTATTATACAAACAACAAACAAATAAATAAATGAATAATTAATAAAATAAATATTTACATATATGAGTATCTTTAGTAATATATAATTTTATTTTATTTAAGATTAATAATAAGATATATCCATATTCTTGTTCTAATAAAGTAAACTATCTCTTATATTATTACTTTATAAATATTACTTATTTAATACAACTCAACTTCTATTATTCTTTTTAAAAAATAATTACATTCTTAGTAGTATAATATATATCAAACTATTTTAGACAAATTTTATTATAAAAGTATGATCTATTATGTTTGACCCAAATTTCACCCATATACGGTGATTTTTAACCGAAACCAGATGGTTTTACAAGAATAAACCGTATTTCAACCCACATATATATATGATCATTTTAAATGTTAAATATGAATCTTTTATACCAAAAACCTTCTGAAAATATTTTGTTAAAAATCAGTTCCAAAACAGTCCATTAATTTTACCCGAAATTGTTAGTTTTCGGCTTTTTTGCGCGTATAAAGTTATCACCGAACATCTTGCTTGTTATGGTTTTGTTATATACTAAAAAACATAAGTTTTTAACTTCAAACACTATTATTTTCTGTCCAAAACCAGACTTGTCTGAAATTATTTGTTTTAGACCCGAAAACACCGCTTTTAACGCGTAAAACGTTTACGAGATTAAACCTAATCATCAAAACTTTTATTTTCAGTAAGTTACTAAATTTTTAACTTATATTTTATATGTTTTAAAGTTATTTATCCAGATCTTACAAATATACTTGTCTTGTCCATTATATTTTATGGAAGATTTTCTAGTGTCCATGTCTAATCAACACTTGAGTATTTTTATCCTAATTTGTTTTTATATTTTCTTTAAGTAAAATTTGAATAAGAATATCAAAATCTCCCGATCATGATCATCAGGTACATGGATCATTTCAATCATCTTTAAGCTTATAAGTGAAGAACAAATCCAGAACAAAAGTGTAAACCATATATACATACATATACATGATTTCATACATAGATACATAGTCCAAATTATAGCTTTTAT
Source organism: Flaveria trinervia (assembly GCA_025506515.1). Taxonomy (NCBI): domain Eukaryota; kingdom Viridiplantae; phylum Streptophyta; class Magnoliopsida; order Asterales; family Asteraceae; genus Flaveria; species Flaveria trinervia. Next base: position 70,703,466 of record CM046442.1, on the reverse strand, counting down.
CTTGTGTTCTTAGTTTTCATTTCAACAAAACATACTTAAAAATCAAAATATTTCAGATCATGATCACCATTATTCATGGATCATCTCAATCCTTTATGAAATCAAAATACAATATGGGTTCAAGAACATCATTCTTTACATGCAATAACGTATTGCCCATTTTTATCATTATGGTAACTCCTTTTGGAGATGGGTTTCATATGATGTTCATAACCTCAAACAAAAGTGGATCATCTTGCATGCAAGAGAAAATCAACAAAATACAAAATCATTATACACATATACATACGTAGGACACACACACACACACACTCAGACATTGTTTTAAAACACATTTCTTTGTTAAAACTCTTTGTTGGAACCTTGGATTTCAAGAAAAACTAATTTTTCGTAAACAAATCTTGCAACAATCATCCAAGAGTCACGTTGCATGTCATAAAAATTCAAAGTTCTTACCTAAGATGAACTACTTTTGAAGATTCAAGAATGATTTTCTTAGGGATTTTTTCTCCTTTGAGTAGGATTTATGCAATGTTTTGCACCAAACTCATAAGGGATCCTTGAAATCCAGAAATCAAAGCTTGAAACAAGCTTGGATGATCAAAATCATGTGAAAGAGGGCTATTCTTTGATGGTTCCAGCCATGGGTTTTAGAGAGAAGTAAGAGGAAAGTGTGTAGGTGATTTCTAGTGGGAGAAAGGTGAGGTTGAGTGTGTGCAAAAGATGTAGTGTGAAAGGCTTTATATAGAGATGTTAAATTGTGGTTAAAATAATCTAATCATGTAATTAAAAGTTAAAAATGGCTGGTGGATCTCTAAGTGAGATGCCATCGGGTGTAAGGCGGGTGTCTGTCTGGTTAAATTTTTTGTAAAAATCTTAAACGTTCGGGTTTTTACATGAAAATTTTCTATAAAATTAAATTATTAATTTGAGGTTTTCCAAGGGTTCACAACATTAAATAATAGTGACATAAAGTCAAAAATAAAAATATACATGATATAACACAATATGCAACGGACTGTACGTTGCATCACGACAATATTTAAAAAGTATTAATTTTACGCGATCAAAGTAAATAATATTAATTATTATTATTCATTACTAATAATATTTTCACTTAATATTTATTAAGTTATAAAGAATAGACTAAGTGTTGCTCATGCACCCTAATAGTGCTGATGCGCCTGAAAATTTCCCATGCGCCTAAGTGTTCCACATGAGTCTGAAAGGCCATGCGCTTGCATAGTGCTCATGTGACTAAAGACTTAGATTATTTTCTGATTTTTGGGAAAAAGTGTGATGTAGGCTTTGACTTGGAATGTTCCTGGGGGTATAGTAAGTTGACTTTTTGAAGTCAAGGATGATGTGTTGAGCATAGTATGATGATGTATGATTGATGCCTATACATGATGGTATGTTTGATGTATGTTATGCATGTATGATGGTGCCTTGTATGGCGATGTTTTGTATGATTATGTTATGTTCCTGTTATGTATGTTTATCTTTCCCATGGCTTTACGTGTTATAGTTGTGAAAGAAATGATAAAGTATTATGTAACGTAAAGTGAAAGATAATGAAAAGAGGAACATAATGATAGAATGCATGCATTAATGAAAGAGAAAGTAATGAAAGGCTTGCAAGCAAAATGTACGGAGGTGCACGGCTCTAAAATGTCGTAAGCTCAACTGTGTGTGGTTTAGCTAATCCTGAAGGATACACACAAGGGTCTAGTCTTTATGACTGACTAGTGATATAGTACATGGTTTGTAGTGATTACTCACCCCGGTGCTGATGCCAGGCTATGTGCGTTATGGAAGTCATTTATGATCTTTGGCCCAGTACCCGCTTTGTGCCTACGTTTAGGGTGTAGTATACAGTTGGGATCTTTATCGCTTGTCCCGGTGCTGGTGCCAAGCTTTATGAGTTATGGAAGTCATTTATGATCTTCGACCCAGTACCCGCTTTGTGCATACTTTTGGGGTATAGCTGACGACACTGAACCGGAAAGAGTTACAGAGATAAAGAAAGAAAGTGATGAACATTAAAGAAGATAATAATGTTATTATCTATGTGTACGTACGATGTGTGATCATGTACGACGGTATAGTAGGATTTGAAAGAAAGTAAAGAATGGTTTTAACGAAAGTAAAGTATGTTTTTTTTAAAACTAGAACTCACTCAGCAATGCTGACTTTTATGTGTTTCCAGTTGGCAGGTGAAGGTTGCTGAGGATGGCACGGGGTGGCTACTTGGCTGTTTTTGGATGACATCCATTTTTATAATGCTTTTGTGATGTAATGCAATATGTAATTTGTAATTTGATAACGATGTATTGTTTTGCAAAAGCTTTTATAATGAAATGAGATGTCTGTTTTAATGATTCTGCTGCGATGTTTCCTTTAAGTTAATGAAAATATATGTTTTATGTGCGATGAATGACCAGCTGTGAGCGTCTCGAGTGCGGGGCCTTACAAGTTGGTATCAGAGCCAAACTTTAAAAACCTAAACTGAAAATGGGACGGAAAGGGAAGGGATGTTAGTCCAAGTAGCTGCGTGCCATCAGGTATTTTCTTAATGTTAACCGACATTATGTGCGCATGTTATGTGATTTGTTCTGTGTGCTGTTAGTAGATTTAGATACTGATGTAGTCAGGATAGGTAATTCTTGGGGTATGAAGAGTAAAGTAAGTGGCTAATCACAACTGGCCATTGTAATTAGGGACTTACTATACTTGACATAAACTAAGCTGTTCGCTTGAATGACCATGTTGGTGTTTGAATCTTATAGTGTGTTAGAGGATGACTGGTGGTAGATCATCGAAAGCTTCATGTGGTGAAGGTCGTGGTCGCGTGGTGCTGAACAAGGGCCATAAGAAGGCCTAGGACCGACCCCTTATCCGGAGGGCGGATATGAGAGTGCTATCTTGAGAGCCTTAGTGAAGGAGGCTATTGTGAAGGAAATGCATCAGGTCATGCAGACGATCCTACCGTCTGTGGGGACCGAAGTGATAAATGTTGTACGGGAGGGGGAGAGGAAGGAGAGGAGTAGGCCTACGGGCGAAGGGAGATGGCCTGAGACTGAGACGGTTTTCTCGGATGATGAGGAAGAAAAGGAGGAAGAAGAGCCTATGCCGGAGGCAGCACGAGGCTGCAACTACGAGGCATTTCAAAGATGCAAGCCCCCTAATTTTGATGGTAACGGCACCGCTGTTGCTGCTCACTGGTGGGTGAGAGAGATAGAAGCCGTACCGAATATCAGCAACTGCCGAGAGGACCAAAAGGTGAAGTTTGCTGCCCACTCGTTTGTGGACCTGGCTCTATGTTGGTGGGATAATATTATCCAAGCCAAAGGTAGTCGGGCAATTAGGAGAATGAGGTGGTCTGAATTGAAGAAGCTGGTAATTGAGGAGTTCTGTCCTCACCGGGATATGGACAAGTTGGAAAGGGAGTTCCGGCAGCTAGAGGCGGGAGCTATGACCCATCAGCAATACACCACTAAATTCAACGAGATGGCACGACTGGTGCCTGATCAGGTGACACCACTGTCACGAAAGATCAAGAGATATATTTAGGGATTGCCAGCGGATATTCCCAGGCACATGATCACTGCCCGACCGAGCATGTTTAGGTTGGCGGTTGACTTGGCGGGAAGGTTGTATGATGAAAGGACAATAGTGGTGGCTGAGGGCAACAAGAAAGGTGGTGGTGATCGGAATTGGAATGGGAAGCGATTTGGATGTGGCGGAGCCGCTCCAAAAAACAAAGGCACACGAGTGGATGACCGATATGTGGTCACATCCGGTGCGGGGTCGAGGAAGTGTGTTAAATGTGGACGAGAGCACACCGGTGAATGTAGAGTGGGATCCAATGTCTGTTCCCATTGTGGGAGGACCAGACATGTGGCGAAGAACTACGGGACAAGGAGGTGTTATACTTGTGGAGAGGAGGGCTGAAAGTTCTGGTGTAGGGAAGAAGACGACCGGGACTGAAGGGTAGAGAGCGAGTGCCAGAGCGTTCACGATGACACAGGAGGAGGCTAGGACGCATCCTGATGTTGTGTTAGGTACGTTTCTAGTAAACCAAACTTTTTGCCTCTGTGTTATTTGACTCTGGTGCTAGTAAAAGTTTTATTTCTGCTGATTTCTATGCTAAATTACATGTTAGTAGTAAGAATATAGATACGCCCTTCGATGTAGAAACAGCCATAGGTAAGTCTACTAGGATCTCTGAGACGATAGAAGCTTGTGACATAGAATTAGAAGGTAACAAGTTTCTTGTTAGACCATTTGTGATGACCTTACGCGGGTTCGATGTAGTCCTAGGAATAGATAGGTCGGCGGACTACGAGGTGAATATTGTGTGCCGCAAAAAGATGATTCGATTGATAATGCCTGACGGGAGTACAGTGATGGTATATGGTGATCTAGTCATGATGATTCTGAAAGTGATTTCGATGGTGGTGGCAGGAAAGTGCATGAGGCGTGGTTGTAGTGCTTACTTGGCCTACGTGAAGGATGCCGATACGCCAATACCACAACTGGCCGACGTACCTGTGGTGTGTGACTTTCCAGACGTATTTTCATTGCCAGGAGTGCCACCTGATCGCGAGATTGAGTTCCAGATTGACTTGATACCAGGTGCCCAACCTGTAGCTAAGGCATCGTATCGATTGGCTCCAACCGAGATGAAAGAGTTGATGGAGCAAGTACAGGAGTTGTTTGATAAGGGGTTCATCTGACCGAGTATCTCTACTGGGGTGCTTTGGTCTTATTTGTGAAGAAGAAAGACGGTAGTATGAGAATGTGTATAGACTACCGTGAGCTGAACAAGTTGACGGTGAAGAATCGGTATCCGTTACCGAGAATAGATGATTTGTTTGATCAGCTTTAGGGTGCCAGTTGGTTCTTGAGGATAGATCTTCGATCGGACTGCCATCAGTTAAAGGTGAAAGAGCAGGATGTTCCTAAAACAGGTTTTCGTATGTGTTATGGACACTACGAGTTTCTCGTTATGTCTTTTGGTTTGACTAACGCGCCAGCTGCTTTCATGGACTTAATGAATCGAGTGTGTCGGCCGATGTTAGACAAATCAGTGATTGTGTTTATTGATGATATCTTGATTTATTGAAAGAGCGAGGAGGAACTTGCCGGTCACATACGAGAGGTGTTGGAGACGTTGAGGAGGGAGACGTGTATGCTAAATTCTCCAAGTGCGCATTCTAGTTGCACGAGGTTCAGTTCTTGGGTCACGTGGTGAATCTCAAGGGGATTATGGTGGATCCAAAAAAGGTGGAGGCGGTGATGCAATGGAAGTCTTCAAAGACGCCATCCGAGATTCGTAGCTTCTTGGATTTATTCAAGACTTCTCTAGGATCGCTTCTCCACTAACCAAGTTGACCCGTAAGGATGTAAAGTTTGTGTGGGGTCAGGCTCAAGAGAAGGCGTTTGAGGAGTTAAAGGCAAGATTGACTCAAGCTCCTGTTTTGTCGTTACCCGATGGAAGTGAGGATTTGGTGGTTTATTAAGATGCTTCTTACTCGGGGTTGGGATATGTGTTGATGCAGAGAGGAAAAGTTATAGCCTACACATCCTAACAGTTGAAATTTCATAAGGTTAATTACCCTACTCATGATTTCGAGCTAGCAGCCGTGGTCTTTGCGTTAAAGATATAGAGGCACTACCTATATGGGACGAAGTGCACCATATTCCTTGATCATAAGAGCTTGAAGTACTTCTTCGAGCAGAAGAACTTGAACATGAGGCATAGGATATGGTTGGAGCTCATAAAAGACTATGATTACGATATCCATTACCATCCGGGCAAAGCCAACATGGTGGCGGATGCCCTTAGCCGAAAAGAAAGACCTGAGCCGATTCGGGTGAAGGCTTATTTGTTGGTTATGACCCATGATGTGATGAAGCAGGTCAAGGAGTTTAAAGATGAGCCATTGAAAGAAGATCATCTTAATTCTGAAAGAATGAGAGGCCTGGTTGCAGAATTGGGTGAAAACACACTCGGTGTTAGGACTTGATTTGGACAGATGTGGATTCCTTGTTTTGGGGATCTACGCGTGAAGATTATGGATGAAGCTCATAAGACTCGATACTCTATTCATCCTAGTGCTATGAAGATGTACCAAGACATGAAGAAAGATTATTGGTGGCCGGGTTGAAACGCGATGTGGCAGAGTATGTGAGTAAATGCCTTACTTCTTTACAAGTAAAGGCCGAACACTAAGCCATATGGAAAGATCCAACCATTGGATATACAGGAGTGGAAGTGGGAGCAAATCACCATGGACTTTATAACGAAGCTACCACGTACCGCGCGAGGGTATGATGCCATATGGATGATAGTTGATCGTTTGATGAAGAGTGCTCACTTCCTACCGATTCGCGAGAGATATTCATCTGAGAGGTTGGCGAATCTGTTCATTAAGGAGATCTTAACTCGTCATGGTGTGCTGTTGTCTATTGTGACTGATCGTGACACCCGGTTTACATCTAAGTTTTGGAAGAAATTTCATGATGCTATGGGGACGAGGTTACATATTAGCACAACTTATCATCCTCAGACAGATGGTTAGTCAGAAAGGACTATTTAGACGCTGGAAGACATGCTTGGGGCATGCTTTATTGATTTTGGAGGTAGTTGGAATGACTACTTACCATTAGCTGGGTTCTCATATAACAACAGTTATCATGCCAGCATTGGTGTGCCCCCTTATGAGATGCTATATGGGAGGAGATGTAGAATACCCATGTGTTCGGGTCATATTGGCCATAAAGAGTTAGGGAGCGTCGAAGTGGTCAAGGATACGACTAAGAAACTAGAAAGGATCAAAGCCTTTATGAAGGCATGACTGGGTAAGTAAGATTGAGATTCTTAGTGAGAATCGAATATGATAATCAAGTCAATGATTGAGTGGCGGAAACAAACAATCAAAGAACATTCAATGCAAGAAATATACTCATAAATGCTTTTGTATTATATATATGAAAGTTGATTGATTATAGAGAATAAATGACAACAAAAATTCTCTATGTCTATCAGCCGTCACCTCATGTACGAGGTTATCTATTCTATTTATAGGCAGACAAGATGCCTTTTACAAAATGACTAAACTACCCCTGACCTATTACATCAGAACTAGTCTAAGTCTTCATCCGCATCTTTGCTTGTTCATCCGCATTGACAAATGCGGATGAGTTAACTTTATCAACATTTCTTCACTTGATCATCCGCATTAGTATGTTGGTCATCCGCATTGGTTAATGCGGATGAACAAATACTTATGCGCATTTGTTCGGTCATCCGCATTTGTCAAATGCGGATGAGCAAAGTCTTGTCCGCATTGTTTCTTGGTCTTCCGCATTTGTTAATGCGGAAGAACAAATACTTGTCCGTATTTGTTTTATGTCTTCCGCATTGACAAATACGGAAGACAACACTTGGTTTTTCTGAGCAGGATCTTCATCCGCATTTATTCTTGGACTTGTGGGATTCCAGCAAAGCAATCATCAAATCACCCATTGAATTGGCATGTATGATCCTTTCAGGGTGCAACAATACTCTCCCTAAGGATTATACAACCTATGTTCTTTAATGTTTGGGAGGTGATTGATGTTGTGAAGATTCTGCTGGGTCTTGTGGAGGAAATCAAATGCAGCTTTAGTTGGATCCAGAATAGCTTTGATCATGTTGACAAAATCTATCGCTTCTGACATGCTGTCCCTACTCAGCACATGTATCTTCATTTTGCTCATATTGTAGATGGCTTCTATCGGTAACTTCTTTAGTGAAATAGGTTCCCAAACAGAAATAGTAGAAAGACCATCTCTGTGAATCAGCAAGCTTCCACCCACATCCACCTCAAGTTTGACAATGTTCCCAAGTTGCAAGGGTGTCTTCTTTTTCTTTCTTTATCTCTTTTTGTATTGATACGATCATAGGCCAATGTACTTTAGGAAGAAGTGCATATCTTGTTCACCCAGCTTATTGTTGATTTCCCTGAAGTGTTTGGTATAGATATAGTGAATGTAGGATTCATCAAGCAATCTTACTTCATATCCACTAAATAATCTTATTTCTGCACCCTTCTTTCCTCCCCACTTCCTTTCAATCACCATCTCATAAGTTTTTTCATCATAGTACACATTTGAGATGGGTGTGGAAGAATGAGTACCAGACACCATTTTTCTCTTCAAAGATTCAGTTGGTTTCACCTTCAACTGGAAACACAACTTCTTCTGCTTGCATTGTCTTCTTCTTCTCAATAGGGTTAACAAATGACTTATCTTTTCTCATGCATATTGTCTTTAATGAATTGAAATTGTCAGTCCTTCTGAACATTTTGAGTATGTTTTCAAATTCATATCCCTTAAACATAGCTAAGTGATTGATCAGTTCCAATTGAGCTAGTTCTTTTAAGTCATGGATCTCCAGGCATTTATAAGAGCTGAGGACTCAGTAAAGAATTGCACCAGCCTGGAGATTCTTTTTACCATGAACATGTTTCACATGTTATCATACTTCCAAGCAATTATTTTCTGATCAACTTTGCCTTTGGGAGTAGACACCCCTCTGATTAACTCAGCAGTTGTTAATCCTTCTTGTAGTTTCAACTGAGAGGGTTCCGCAAACCATTCTGGGTATTTATGAACTACAGGAGCCAACAATTCTTGATCTTTCTGATTTAGCATCATGTCTTGAGCAGTTAGTATAGATCTTGGCTTCTTGTTCAGGATTTCTTCTTCTAACCTCTTGAGCATATCTTTCTTTTCATTGATCATTTGAAGAGTAGCAGCCCTTAATGAGTTTGTCTTCATATTCCTAATCTTCCTTCTTGTGAATCCTTGACTTGAAAGATAATTCTTCATTTCTTTATCTGACATACTATAAGGATCAGGAAATAGTGGATCAGGAGTTGGGGTTGATTTCTTCATTGATGATAGTTTAGGCAGAGGAACCTTTCTTGAAAATGATCTTTCATGCTCAGTTGTGGTTGATTTCTACATATTAGACTCTTTATGCACAGGAACCTCGTTGGTGACTGATTTTTCATACTTAGTTTCTAAGTTTGGATCTAGTAGCTTATTCACCTTTTCTTCTTCTTCCTTCATTCCTTCATATGTCATGCCAAAAACTTCATCTGGATCATACCCATGATTGATCAGAAACAATGCTTTTATCATTAGGTCATCAGTTTAGGCCTTTGACACCATTTCTTCCACTGGTTGTATAGTTTTCATAGGACTGTCCATATGAACATCCTCTTCAGCATCATAACCTCCAACTATCTCTCCTTCTTCCAAATCAATGAACACATTTGGTTTCTTCAATTGTGCCCCAGCCTTTTCATGTTCTTCCAGGAATTCTACTATTGCAGCAAGACTTCTTGGGTCATCTGGTTTGGCTTTCTTAGCTGGTTCAGGGTAGCTTTCAAGTAGTCAATTTCTTCTCTTGGTCTTTCTTTTCAGCTTCATACTTTTCTTTTAGTTCTTTTAATTAATGCTCCTTTACATCAAGCTCTAGAATCCTGTCATCAATTATTCTATCTCTCCTATTTAGTATTCTTTCCATCCTTTCCACCTTTTCTAGGAGCTCAGATATCAACTCATCCATTTCATCATGCCTGTTTGTATTAGATTCAGCAAAGCTTTCTGATGGAGCAGTTTTAGAAGTTGCTCTCTTTTTAGGCATTTGAGCATGTTGATCCTCCTCATTTGAAGATGATTTGGATGCTTTAGAAGTGCTAGTTGAGTCTCTAATTTTAGTTGGGTTATCATGGGTGGGCAAAGGTTGTTGTGGTAATGTTGGTGAGTGATGAGGTGGTGATATTAGTGAGTGATGAGGTGGTGATATTGGAGAGTGATGATATGGTGATATTGGTGATGGTTGTGGGGTTGTTTGTGGTGATGGTTGTGGTGTTGATTGTGGTGTTGGTTGTGGTATTGGTTGTGGTGTTGGTTATGGTGTTGGTTGTGGTGTTGGTTGTGGCGTTGGTTGTGGTGTTGGTTGTGGTGTTGGTTGTGTAGCTTGCTCATCAGCAGCCTATTCTTGTCCTTGATTTATCTGTTGAATCATCCAAGGAAGAAGAGGTGAGTGAGCTCCACTGTAAAAGTTTCTGGGTCCCTCTTCTTAATGTACTTGTATGATTTGGCATCATAATGACGAATGTCAAGCACTGGTCCCTCAGTAGCAATGTCTGGAAATGCTCATTTATCATGCACTGGATAAACCTTGGGTTCATCAAAAACTTGTATCTTCTCCCCTCTTGTATGTTTGAAGTCAGGCCATTAAAAACATAGGCAGACATATTGAATGGGCTGTTTGTACAAAGAGCACAGATTGCTGAGGAAGTGGTGATTGGAATGTCATTCCATCCTCTTTTTCTTTTAGATAAGTACTGCTGAAACATGTGGATTAGAAATCTCCAAGGCAGATCAACTAATCCTTTAACAATTTGTTTAGCTTCAAATCCTCCTTCATAACCAATCTCAGCAAAGAATGTGGTTATTTCCTCATCATCCAGCTCTAGAGGTGCATTAGCATCATCACCAAAGTACAAGCATATTCTAAAAGTGTCTTCAGTGATGCTCAAAATGTGATCATTGTCAATTCTTCCAACTATAGTTCTAACACCATCTGCTTCAATTACCTTAGCTGAATTCTAGAAAGACCTAATGAGGTTCTCATAAATGGTGGGTCTAACAGTGATAACATAAGCTACCCTTGTAGTAGAGATGAATCTGATGATATCTCTGAGTTCCTCAGCTTCTGGTACGTCAGGGTTTAGGTAACCATTGACATTATGGAGCTTTATAAATTGCATAAAAGACATGTGTGTCAGTTTTAATGAAAACTCATGAGTATCATGTATCAGTTTGACATTAAGTGGTCAAAGATGAACTTTCGACATTACTGTATCATTATTGTTACATCAAATGGTGAATTTGTTGTTCAACGATCATAGTTTCTATGATTGAACCATTTATTAGAAGTTATTTCATTGATTTGATACACATTTTCATTGTTCATCATGCTCTGTTTTTACACCAATCATGACTATGAAGGTTTTCATGATGAGTAAAATTTCTATTGCTTTGCATGTTCATTGATGTCAAAAAGGTGTATTATATTACATCAATAAATCGAATTTTTGTGTCCTTCATTATCATTCGGTTCATTGTTTGATTTAGGTTTAATACTCCGAAAGTTGGGTCTTGACAAAATTTTTGGAAATTTCACCTTGTTTTTGATGCAACTGTAGTTTAAGAATAAATAACAAGAACAGGTTGAGTGGAATCACACAAAAATCTTTGGTTGTTTATGATGAAGGTGATGGAAGTGGGTGTACTGTGTATTTGCTCTCATCTCATTATAAAGTCTCTCAAATTTAAAAAGTATTAAATGACATGTTTAAATTCCTTTAAATAGTCAAATAATGTATTCTGAAAGATTTTACAAGTTTAGGAGCAAATGCGGTCACCACTGTAGCAAATGCGGAAGTGTAAATTTTTTGAGTTTTGGTCATCCACATTTGTTAACTGTAGCAAATGCGGAAGACAAAATTTGGACTTTGACTACCCGCATTTGGTCACTGTTGTAAATGCGAAAGTTTTGTTACTTTTGTTTTATACTATCCGCATTTGTTCACTGTTGTAAATGCGGAAGAACTAAGTTCATCAGCATTTATTCACTGTAACAAATGCGGTTGACATAACTTATTCAGCATTGCTCACTGTAGCAAATACGGTTGAATAAAATTTGTCAGCATTTGCTCACTGTAGCAAATGCGATTGAATAAAATTGGTCCGCATTTGCTCATGTAGCAAATACGATAGAATAAAATCCACATTTACTTGATCTCATTCATTTACAAGAGATTGATCACTTAATTATTTCTGCTTGATCATACATGATCATTGAAGTTGTGTATCCACAGATGTAGATAGGTAAAACAAATATGGAAGTGTAAATTTCATCCGTATTTGACAAATGCGGTTGAACATTTAAAAGTTTATCCGCATTGACTAATGCGGTTGTTAGGATCAGTGATCTACGTTTGATTGATTAGAGAGTATTGCAGCGGAAATCAAACAATGAATTAGACAATTCACAAGAACACAATTGATATTCAATATAAAAGTAAATGGTTATAAATAGAGAGAATTCTGCGAAAGATATTTCATTCAATATGCGTTTTCGTGGTAACAGAATGTCACACGTACAATTAGGTCAACATCTCTTATATAGGAGATGTGACGTCTGCTGATGTCACTTGATAGTGACATCTAACAGAATTATTCAAACTACTGATAGTTAACACAACTACTGAAGGTGTCAAAACAGCTGACATCTTCTTACAAAAATACTAAGTGTTAACTATCACTACAACTACTGAAAAGAAACTACTGAAACTACGACGACTGAAGAACATGCTCTTCAGTCATTTTACAAGTACTGAAACAGAAAAGAAAACTACTAAAAGGAAACCATCACAACAACTGAAGAATGCTTCTTTAGCTGTTGTAACAAACTCTGAAGGCATCAGTACTTGTACTTGAACTTCAGCTGTTGTCATCAGCTGATGTCTTCAGTTGTTGTCTTCAGTCTTTGTACTTCAGCTGTTGATCTTCAGTACTTTAGTCTTCAGCTATTAATCTTCAGACTTTGGTCCACTGGATCTAACTCCTCTGCACCCTTTGTGACTTTTCCAAGCACTAGTCCACAAAACAGAGGGCAACATCCTGTGAGTTCTGGTCATCATTCACACCCTATATCTCCTGCATACTTTGTCCTCAGGGTCCAATGTCGTATCCTTATCCCTGCTATTACATGCCTCAGCCAAATCCGGTTCAAGCTCCTATGGCACAAAAACCACAAGCATTACCTGAACCTCAACCTTCCTAATCTCATCAACAATCTCAACCTCAACAACACAGCTTTTTCACCCCAGGAGTTGTTGACTGGAGCAATTTACCAGATGATATGTCTGGTCATGAACAACTGTTCTCTGGTGCTGGCCAACATGGTGGTGACAGTCCTTTTGGAAACCTTGCTCTTATGGCTCTGGAGTCTGCTGATACCTCATCCTCTAATGCCTTCACACCACAGGTATCACAGGTATCCTTTGAGGCCAAAGCCAAGCTATGTTCTGAAACATGCATAGCCGTATTTGCATCTATTAGAGAAGCAAATGTAGCTTTAATTAACAAGAACATTGAGCTAGAACAAATAATTTCCAAAAGAAAAGCTGAATTTGAGTCTGTGCTTAATGATAAGAATGATGAGATTTACAAACTTAAATGCCAAATCACTAATGATAAGGCTAGGGAAGAGGTACTTCTAGAGAAGTACAGAGACCTCAAAGAAACACTTGCAACTACCCAGGTAGAGTGTGATCGATGGGTACATTCTTGCAAGGGTTTTGAAATGCTTCTTAGTAAGCAATCTGCTTCCAATGTGAAGTTTGGCATTGGTTATAATCACACTGCTCCTCCTATAGATTTTATTCCCAGAGCAGAGGTAAAATCTGATGGACAAAGCATTAACCAATCCTTTTCATCATGTGATCTACTATCTGATACAGCACTGTTAGGATCAGTGATCTACGTTTGATTGATTAGATAGTATAGCAGCGGAATTCTAACAATGAATTAGACAATTCACAAGAACGAAAAGATATTTAATGAAGAACAAAAACGGTTATAGATAGAGAGAATTCTGCAAATATATTTCATTCAATATTCGCTTTCGTGGTAACGGAAAGTCACACTTACAATTAGGTCGACACCTCTTATATAAGAGATGTGACATCTGCTGATGTCACTTGATAGTGACATCTAACAGAATTATTCCAACTGAAACATAACTACTGAAGATGTCAAAACAGCTGACATCTTCTACAAAAATACTAAGTGTTATCAGTTACTACAACTACTGAAAAACATAAAACTACTGATACTATAACGACTGAAGAACAAGCTCTTCAGTCGTTTTACAAAACTACTGAAAGTAAAAACATAAAACTACTGATACTATAACGACTGAAGAACAAGCTCTTCAGTCGTTTTACAAAACTACTGAAAGTAAAAACATAAAACTACTGATATCACAACTACTGAAGAAGTACTCTTCAGATGTTGTGACAAACTACTGAAACTTCAGTACTTGGTCTTCAGACTTGAACTTCAGACGTTTCATCAGCTGATGACTTCAGTAGATGTCATCAGCTGATGTCTTCAGTCTTTGTCTTCAGACTTTGTACACCAGTTGTTGATCTTCAGCACTTGTAGACTCTTCAGCTATTGTACTTCAGTACTTTGGTCTTCAGCTTCAGCACTTGTGTTCTTCAGCTGTTCAGCTTCAGCACTTGTGTTCTTCAGCTGTTCAGCTTTAGCACTTGTGTTCTTCAGCTGTTGAGCTTCAGCACTTTAGTCTTCAACTGTTGAAGTCTTCAGTACTTGATCTTCAGCTGTTGAAGTCTTCAGCACTTGTCGAACTGCTGATGAATCCTTCAGCAGTTGTTGTGATATCATGTGGGACTTAGAGGTTTTCTGATCTTGGCTCATTGGTTCTTTTGGTATAACAAAACCTATGAGCATTAATTCCTCAGAACCTATCAGCTGATGTTGATGGTTCAAATGCTGACACTCACATGATCATAAAGTTGATCACTCCAGGTGGTATTTCACAAAGTATTGAAAGTACCAAAGAGCATGTCACAACACCTGGAGAACAAACCCAAACTACTGCATGTACTAAAGGGAAGAAAACTACAAGTAGAAAGGGTGGGAAAACTACCGAAGAAGATATCAAGAAAGCATGTACTAAAGGGAAAACTGCTAGTACTGGTAGCAAACTGCTGAAGAATAAGTCTTCAGTAGTTTAATCTTCTTCAGCAGATGATCAACTTAAGATGAAGAAAAAGCCATGTGAAATATGTGGCTTATTCAATCATCTTACTCATGATTGCTGGTATAAAAAGGGCTCCAAACTCAACCATAATGAGAACATTAAAAAGCAAATGGATAAATTGAAAACTTAGTTTGAAACCAAATTTGGACCAGCAACATCAAAACCTGTGACCCCTAAATCCAAAAAGAAATCCAAAAAGCAAGGGGTTAATCAGGCAACAGCTGAGGTTGCTCAAAGGGAGATGGTACAACACAGGAATCCATCAATCTCAAGCACTAATGTGTCTGATGAGCTGAAGGCTTTATCACAAAATCAGACACAACTTGTTATGATGGTTCAACATCTATTGGGGAGAGTCAACCAATTAGATGCTCCTGTGCTGAAACCACAAAGAAGAAAATCCATGCTAAAGGATTCTTCTTCTTCACCATCTCCATCCCCTCAGGCTGTTATTCATAGCAAATCTGTTAGTTTACCATCTATTGATGTGAATAGACCCAAAACCAAAAAGGTTTGGGTCTCAAAGACTAACTAATTGTTTATGATTGCAGGGTTCTTCAGCATGCCAAAGTAGCATCTGGTATGTAGACAGTGGAGGATCTATGCATATGACAGGGAACAACTCTCTTCTTCATGACTACTCTCAAGGAAAGAAGGGGTTTGTTTCTTTTGGAAATGATGCTAAGGGTTACATCATTAGCAAAGGCTTTGTCTCCAATGGGGAAATAAAGTTTGATGATGTTAATCATGTGGAAATTCTCAAATACAATCTCTTGAGTGTCAGTCAAATGTGTGATAAAGGCCATGTTGCTCTTTTCACTAGTCAGAACTGTAGGATTCTGTCATCCAAAGTTCTGAATTTGATTGATAAGGTGTTGGATGATCACACTCTCCGGAGGGCCAACAGGACAGGAAGAGTGTATGCCTTAGATCTATCCAAGAAAATAGCTCTCAAAGGCTATCCTTGCCTATTTTCCCAAGCATCTCCTCAGTAATCTAAACTATGGCACAGAAGGCTGGGTCATGTTAATATCAAAAACATGAATCAGCTGATCCACAATAGTTTAGTGAGAGGTTTACCATAAAAGAGTTCCATTGTGATGAAACCTGCACTGCTTGTTTAAAAGGAAAACAACACAAAGTCTCATTCCCTCCTATTGAAGAACCTAAGTCCACTGCCTGCTTGCAGTTACTGCACATGGATCTATTTGGTCCTGTGAGAGTGATGAGCATGGCAAAGAAGAAATACTGTCTGGTAATTGTGGATGATTACTCCAGATTTGTATGGACTTTCTTTCTGCATTCAAAGGATGAGGTTGCTCAGAAGATTATAAACTTTGTGTTGTATGTTGAGAAGCAGTATCCCTATCAGTCAAGTGTATAAGGAGTGACAATGGAACTGAATTCAGAAACCATACACTTGATGATTTTTATCTTTCAAAGGGAATCAAAAGGCAGCTTAGCATCCCAAGAACTCCAGAAAAAAATGGAGTAGTGAAGAGAAAGAACAGGACCCTAATTGAAGCTGCAAGGTCTATGTTGGCTGACTCTAGTTTGCCACTGACCTTTTGGGCTGAAGCGGTTAATACAACTTGCTATGTGCAGAATAGAGCCTTAGTAAATCAGAGGTTGATGAAGACTCCATATGAAGTTCTACATCACTTGGCTCCTCTAATTTCATTTTTCAGAGCCTTTGGGTGTCCCTGTTTCATTCTCAACACAAAGGATCAACTCCACAAATTTGATCCTAAGGTGGATGCAGGGTATTTTGTTTGTTATTCATCTACTTGCAAGGCATACAGAGTCTTCAACTGCAGAACAAAGATAGTTGAAGAGACTTTGCATGTGAAGTTTAATGAATCTCCAAAGGACAAGAGTCCACAAAACCCTGTGGAGTTGTTTGATCTGGACATACTGTAATATGTTCCTTATCAACCTCCAGCTGTTGCAGATCATGTGGATAAATCATCTTCTGCAGCATGTCTTCCACCTGGTGGTATTGATGATGATGATAATATCAATACTCACCTATTCAACTTTAGTGATCAACTGCCTGAGTCTGCTAAACTTGATGTTCCTGTAGCTTCTGCCATTCCATCCACAACAAATGCTGATGAGATATCTGATTCCTCTACATCTTTTGATTTACCATCTAATTCTTGGTTTCAAGAGTCTGCATCACCATCTACTGCTGCTGAAGGTTCTACAAACACTTGCACAGATCTCATTGTTTATCAAGAACTAAAGAATCACCCAATGTCTCAAATTATTGGTGATATCAATGCTGGAGTTTCAACAAGAAGTCAACTGTCTAACTTCTGTTTCTATGCTCTCTTCATCAGTCAGCTAGAGCCAAAGAACTATCATGTTGCTTTGAGAGACAATGGATGGGTTGAAGCCATGCAGCTTGAGCTACTTCAGTTCAAGAAACAGCAAGTGTGGGAACTAGTTCCTCTTCCCCCAGGTAAGTGTGCAATAGACACTAAATGGGTGTTTAGGAATAAAACTGATGAAAATGGGCTTATTGTTAAGAACAAGGCTAGACTGGTTGTACAAGGGTTTTCACAAGAAGAAGGTATTGATTATGATGAAACCTTTGCCCCTGTAGCCAGACTAGAGGCAATTAGATTGTTCTTAGCCTATGCTGCATTCCACAATCTTAAAGTTTTTCAAATGGATGTCAAAAGTGCATTTTTATATGGTAAAATAAAAGTAGAGGTTTATGTGTGTCAACCACCAGGTTTTGAGGATAATAAACATCCTGATTGGGTGTATAAACTTGATAAGGCTCTTTATGGGTTGAAGCAAGCTCCTAAAGCCTGGTATGAAACACTTTCCAATTTTCTTCTTAAAAATAATTTCACTAGAGGCTCCGTTAAAACTTTGTTTATTAAGAAGGTGGATCAGCATAAGCTACTTGTTCAAATTTATGTTGATGATATTATTTTTGCATCCTCTGATCCCCAGTTGTGTGATGATTTTACATGTTTAATGAAACAAAGGTTTGAAATGAGTGCAATGGGAGAATTACAGTTCTTTCTAGGCTTGCAAATCAAACAAAAGGCTGATGGAATCTTTATTCATCAGTCAAAATATACAAAATATCTTTTGAATAAGTTTGATTTACATAATTGTAAGCCCTGTTCTACTCCCATGTGCAACACCACACAACTGGATGCAGATCAGAAAGGTAAAGCTGTTGATGAAACACTTTACAGATGTATGATTGGGTCCTTGATGTACTTAACAGCTTCTAGACCAGATATCATGTTTGCAACTTGTGTTTGTGCTAGATTTCAGGCTGCTCCTAAAGAGTCTCATTGATTGCAGTCAAAAGGATCTTTAGATATTTGCAAGGTACACAATCTCTAGGTTTATGGTATTCCACTGGACACTCTTGCAAATTAGTTGCTTTTTCAGATAGTGACTATGCAGGGTGTAAATTAACCAGAAAGTCAACTTCTGGTGGATGTCAATTCCTAGGCAAGTGTTTGATTTCTTGGCAGAGTAAGAAACAAACATCTGTTGCTACATCCACTGCTGAGCAGAGTACATTGCAGCTGCAAGTTGTACTTCTCAGGTACTCTGGCTTCAGAACCAACTTTTGGATTATGGCATTACAGAGATTAAGACTCCATTATTAATGGATAGTGCTTCAGCTCTATGCATTGTCAAAAATCTAGTCCAGCACTCTAGGACAAACATATAGAGATCAGACATCATTTTATTAGGGACTGTTTTGAAAAAGGTCTGATTTATCCAAAGTTGTGCCTAGTGCTGATGAGCTTGCAGATATTTTTACTAAGCCTTTGGATAGTTCAACTTTCCAAAACCTAGTGTTAAGGCTTGGTATGCTGCAACTAGAATAAGTGATAACTACTGATGATCTCAGTAACTAAGTACTGATGATCATTAGTAACCATATCACATATAGTACTGATTCTGTTAAAACAACTGATTAAGTTACAACTACTGATGTAGTTATAACTACTGATATCAGTAAAAACAGATCAAGTACTGATGTCCTATGAAACAACTGAAAACAACAAAAAGACTGATGAGTAAGTGTTGAGGATAGTATGAAACAGCTGAAAAGCTAAGAATTGACGAAAACTACTGATGAGAACTTTCTCTTCAGTTGTTTCTACAACTGCTGTTTCACCCTAAATAGCTGATGACAAAACCATGTCCTCAGTAGTTTCACAACTACTGATGACTAACACCAAGTCCTCAGCTGTTTACAACACCTGAAGACAAAACCACGGTTTTCAGTAGTTTCACAACTACTGATGACTATAACCAAGTCTTGAGTTGTTTCAAACATCTGAAGCCAAAACCATGGTTTTCAGTAGTTTTATAACTGCTGATGTCTAAAACCAAGACTTCAGTTGTTTCAACCTCTGAAATGGTAATACCATGTCATCAGTCATTTAAAACTACTGATGCTTAACACCAAACCCTTCAGTTGTTTTCTAACCCTTACCCTATAAATACCCCATCTTACAGAGCTTCATTATCTCCAAACCTAACGTTCAAAACCTCCACATCTTCTCTCACATTAATGGCGACCATGAAGCTTAAACCACGACACAACTGTGTTGCCTACCTTACCAAATCACCATTCTGGACAAAGATCGATAATGCCATTGATCTAATGGTCCATTCTCCCTACAAAACGGCTTTCCTTCTAAATCCTACCATTCATGCCGAATCCCTCCATCAGTTCTGGACGAATGTCACCCTCATCACTGAGGAGAATAACACCGACTCTCTCCAGTCGTTCGTCAACAACCGACAGGTGGTCATCACTCCGGCAATCCTTCGCCAAACCCTACAACTGGATGATGCCACTTTCCCCGCTGGGTATCCAAAGGGCACCATTGATCTATCATTTGCCCACCATGGATACCAGGGTAACCTCAGCGCCTCTACCATCCTGAAGAAGCATTTCCAAGATGCAGAACACCTTTTTTCATATGGTGAATGTTTGCTTAGCTCCTAAGACTTCTTCTTGGGATCAAATGTCGACCAGGTGGCAGCAGGTATTCTTCTCTATCCTTAAAACTTAATTTTTTCTGAAATAATTTCTCTTGAACTAAGGATATGGACTCAAAACCTATTGCTAACCGATAGGTATTATATCCTCGGTTCATCATGGCCATTATAGAGAACCAGCTGAAAGCTGAGGGACTTGTTGGCCTTGGAGTCCCTGCCATGGCTATTGCCTGAGGTATACTCCAGCACAACTCAGACCAGTCACTCAAACAGGCTGCCAAGCTGTGAAAACCCACGCAGCTGGAACCCATAGCCACCACCTCCAAATCCAAAGTCCCCACCAAACACAAATCCAAAAAGCAAAAATGGCTACTCAGGGAGATGAGTCCCCTAAGGATGCCCCTGTACCACAAACACAGGTCACACATACTGGTTTTAAGCCCCCAGTTATGTCAAAGACTCAACCTGCCAAAGCCGCACAAGTATCCTCTCAACAGGGTCCTGTTGCAACCAAAATGGGGATCCCACATTGCTGGAACCTATCTCAATTGAGAGGGTTACCATTGAAGCACCACCACTCACCCCGGGTGCAATCTGCTTCTACCCAATCTCCACATGCAACCGCCCCTCCAAGTCCTACAATTATTGTTGCACAAGTGCTGAGTCAGTTGCACTCCTCACCCCCTCCTCAGAAACCAATTACAACTGGGCATACCTCAACCATTGAGGGGGAGGACCAAAGTGCTTCTGATAACCCACACACAGGGGTTACAATGTTCCATCTCTGAGTGTAGAAAAGGAGATTGGAACTTCTGGTGAGGCTGCCACTTCTCCTGCTTTAGCATATGATCAGGCTGAAGTTGGTAACATTCATAAGACCTCACCAGAGGCAACTGCAGATGAAGGACATGGTCCTGAGGCAGGAAGTCCCAAGTACCATGACCAAGGGGCACATGCTACTACTGATCTACACTCAGAGCATGTTCATCCAGATTCTATCAGGAGGTTAGGTGATTCAGTAAACACTGATGATGACCTGGTTTCTTTTATGATGTTTTAGCCCAAAACACCATCCTCGAGGATGAGGTGAGCAGACTCAAAGAGCTGCTTGCCAAAATTTCTCAGGATCAAAGACCATCTACCCCTCAAACCCCACAGATGGCACCTTCCTCTGAAGGTCTCCCATACACAGAGCCACTCCAAAACACTCAGCCACCTGCCTCTGCTTCTGGCACTATTTCTTAGGGACAGAACCCCCCTGAGCAAATAGCTGCTATATTTCAACATTCCTTACATCTCATCACACCAATTATCACTGATATAGTGATTAAAACCCTTGATGAGAGGCTTCCCTCAGTTATACAACCCTTGATAGAGGATGTTGTGAGCAAAAGGCTTCCTGACAATCAAACCCTTGCAACCAATGCAACCAAAAAGGGGGAGATTCAGTCAGTGAAAGCAAAAAGAAAGAGGATTGCAGATAGGAAAGAGACTGAGAAGGAGAAGGAGAAGGAAGCTGACATGGAGAAAGTGACTAAAAGTACTAAAGACTTTCATGTCACATACAAGAAATGGAAGAATGAAAATGAGACTGACTTGGAGATAATGGTAAAGGAGGCTGATGCCGAACACAGTCGATCAATGGATAATATCATTGATCAGTTGTTTGGGCAAGGTCATGACACTGAAAAACTTGACTCAGAAATTAGAAGATTGGAGATTGAAGAAATCCAAGCTAGATGGGCAAGTTATGATGTGTTGGAAAGGAAAGGCTAGAAATCATGATCAGGTTCATAGCTAAGTATCTTGGTAATCATTGATTGAAATCAAGGCATGGTCCAGGGACAACATCTTGGCAATAACCACCAAGTTCTGTTCGTCTGAAGTATATACCAAAGGATTGGTTATTGAAGCCTTAAATGACGCTGGTGCTGGGAGCAGGACTGAACTAGTCAAGCAATCTAAAGCCGAACTCACATCCAAAATGCTAGAACAGCCTGTCAAAATTCCCACACCAAAATCCACTAAAACAATCCTTTTACCCCAAAAACCACCACACCACAACCCACCAAACCAATTCCCTTACCCTCAAAACCATTAGCCGATGATGTACCACAGAAGAGGAAGAGAAGGGTACTGAGGCTAGAAGAAGATGAAGAAGATAATGATGAAGATGAAGATAGGCTGCCACTCTCAACTGTTATACAGTTGCCTAAGGCCACAAGTCACCCTCCAACAGTTACTCCTGAGTCTCAAAGGCAAACTGTGAAAGTGAAGTTAGAAAAAGAAGAGCTTCACAAACAACATGATGAGGAACTGTTGAGAAGAGTTGACAAAGCATATGCTGCCACATCTTCAATCATCAACATGAAGAAGCATGCTCTCAGGTTATACACTCTCAAACATACCTTTCAATATCAAAAGGATAGAGTGAGGATTTGGCCTGATCCCAGGGTGTCTCATAGGATTCAAAAGAAAAACATTCCACAGAGATACATTGGACAAGTAAAGAAGATTGTAGATGAAGTGATCTCACTGGTCTTTGTAGTATCACCTGGGAAATCCTAGATGACTTCAAGAAAGCCTATAAAGCTAAACTGACCCCACAAAAGATACTGGAGAATAAAATGGTGAAAAGGGGTTAGTATATAAGAGGCTTGAGGAAGTTAGAAAGAATGAGCTCCAGTTGTTCTTAGAGGGTAATCACCCAGATGAATTTGCTTATAGAGTAATAACAACTGTGGAACTCAAAAATGGGAAGCAGGTCAAATACCTATCTGAGTATTATGGGCCAAAATCACTTTTTGAAGGAGGAGCAGAAGAGCTTACCATGGAGGAACGAATAACGTTCCTTGAGGCCTATACAAGGGAGTCATACAGACTCATAGTTGGGAAGTAGATCTCATGGATGGGGTAACAGCTCTGTGTCCAGTTCCCTAAGACAGAGTTCCCATTCATCCTTTGCCAAACAGATCATTAAGACTTCTTCCAGGCCTGTGCTTACAAGGGTCACTTCTGAGCTGATCTAGAAGACAAAAAGACCAATCTTTCTGCCATAATAAGTGGGACATCTTCAACAAGTTTAGAGGTTTTGGCTGCATTGGTTCAGGGGGAGTTTGTTGGACCAAAAGAACCAATGAGCCTGATCAGAAAAACCTCTAAGTCCCACAGACATCACAACAACTGCTGAAGACTTGATCAGTTGTTTGACAAAGTCTGAAGAGCAACAGCTGAAGAAGAAAGTACTGAATACTTCAACAGCTGAAGACCAAAGTCTGAAGATCAACAGCTGAAGACTAAAGTACTGAAGACTTCAAAAGCTGAAGACTAAAGTACTGAAGACTTCAACAGCTGAAGACCAAAGTCTGAAGATCAACAGCTGAAGACTAAAGTACTGAAGATCAACAGATGAAGTACAAAGACTGAAGACATCAGCTGATGATAACAGCAGAAGTTCAAGTACAAGTACTGATGCCTTCAGAGTTTGTTACAACAGCTGAAGAAGCATTCTTCAGTTGTTGTGATGGTTTCCTTTCAGTAGTTTCTTTTCTATTTCAGTACTTGTAAAACGACTGAAGAGCATGTTCTTCAGTCGTTGTAGTTTCAGTAGTTTCTTTTCAGTAGTTGTAGTGATAGTTAACACTTAGTATTTTTGTAAGAAGATGTCCGCTGTTTTGACACCTTCAGTAGTTGTGTTAACTATTAGTAGTTTGAATAATTCTGTTAGATGTCACTATCAAGTGACATCAGCAGACGTCACATCTCCTATATAAGAGATGTTGACCTAATTGTATGTGTGACTTTCTGTTACCACGAAAGCGCATATTGAATGAAATATCTTTCGCATAATTCTCTCTCTCTATAACCATTTATTTTATATTGAATATCAATTGTGTTCTTGTGAATTGTCTAATTCATTGTTTGATTTCCGCTGCAATACTCTCTAATCAATCAAACGTAGATCACTGATCCTAACAGCGGTTGAACACTTGAAAATTATTTTATCCGCATTGACAAATGTGGTTGAACAATTTTTGTTCCGCATAGGTTTTAACACTTCAAAATTTCATGTATACTTGTAACACACTAATGCGGTAGAGTAAAATCATTGTCCGCATTAGTTTCACTTGAAAATATAAAGCTACCCGCATTGGTTACAAGCATGGGTTACCTTCACCCGCATTATCCAATGCGCTTACCTGCATTAACTTTTGAACTTAATCATAAGTTAATGTGACTGAATTGATTTTTCATCTTATGAAGACTTGTCCTTGATTGATTTTTCTTATGAAGTTGACTGTTAAAATTGTGAATTCTTGCTTGGATTGACTTGTATGTCACAAGTGACACAAGTTTCCCAATTTTGACTGATCTTGGACTTTTCATGCTTCCAAGAATCTACATAAGTTAAGATACTATCGTATAACTTTTTCCAACAACAGCAAAATTTTGTTTTGTTTCGAAAGTAAGTTAAGCTAATAAACAAAAAGATTTAAAAATTTTTAAATTACTCCCCCTAAAGTTTATATCCACATTTGGATAGAAACTTTAAAGATTTAAAAACTTTTTGAATTTTATTATGATTATTAATAATGAAGAGAATAATATCTTTTGTTAGGATCATATCAGTCTTACATTACACATGTGCATCCTTTATGATGCACATGTTTATGAACTTGATGAGTGAAGATATATTTGTCCTCTTAAACTCATACCAAGTTGATATTTTGATGCAAATGATTTTTATCATGTTTTGGTTGATTTAATTATTCAATGTGTACCTCACACACACAAACATGGAATGATCAACCATCCTTATACAATGCATGGTAGAACTTTTTCGCAACTTTCCTTACCAGGTTACTTAAGTTATGAGAATTCATTTTCACTGATCCTTATTAGGATTCTTTTACTTTGATCCTTTTCATGATGATCCTCATGGGATTCTTTTCACTTCACTTTGGAAGGTGATCCATGATGGGATTTTTTTGTTCATTCACTTGGAATGTATTGCTTTTGTAGATTCATCCAATTTGGATGTGTTCCTCATTGGGAATTATTTGGATCAGGATATCTGCACTATGTGCATATTTCATCAGGTCTTTGCTCAGCAAAACAAAGATGAAACTGATGTAGGTGAAAGAGATTCATAAAGTATCATTACCTGGTGTGTTTAGGTTACTACACATATGCACTCAAATAAGCCAATACATAATTGTACTTTGTGATGAGTGTTTCACTATAAAATAAGATTTTAATTCATCACTGCATGTATCTTCTCTTCCAAGTTAAGCCTACCAACATATCTGGTAAGTCATGATAGTCTTGCAATTTTTGAAATTAAGCACAGTGAATGATATAATGACTATAATTATATCATTTCCCATGATTCTTTTCTTCATCAAAATTGATTTCTTTTTGTGATTTTCTCATGTTTTTAATGTTTTTGATGTTTTTCATGGTTTTACTCAAGGTTAATCATGCCAATTGACTATACCAGGAATTCAAATCTATTGTGTTCAAATGCCTTGGTAAATAAATCAGCTAATTGATTTGCAGTTGGTACTTGAATCAATTTGATTAAACCCTTTTCAGCACAATCTCTCAAAAAGTGATATCTTATTTCAATATGTTTAGTTTTTGAGTGCTGAACTGGATTATTAATTATGAAAACAGCTGCTGTGTTGTCAATGTAAACTGGCGTGTGCAAGAAGTTAAAACCATAATGAAGCATCTGGCTTTGAATCCAAAGTACTTGAGAGAAACAAGCTGATGCTACAATATACTCAGCTTCTATTGTGGACACATATACATTTGTCTGCTTCTTGCATTGCTAAGATACTAGTCTGGGACCAAGAACTTGACAACCGCCAGAGGATGATCTTCAAGGAGATGATCTGAAAAGAGTTAACAATGATATTAAAGCCTATTCATTGATGTGTAAAGGACTACCTTTGGAAGTTCTTACAAGGCTAGATGCATATCAAACTGGATATACACTATATAAAGCATTGAAGATCATTTGTGAAGGAGGTAAAGAGATTCAAAATTTAAAGAAACAAAAGCTGAAAAGACAACTAGAATTATTTCAACATTTGTCTGGAGAGACAATAAATCAAATGATGAACAGATTTGTTCAACTCATAACTGAGATGTCAACAGCTGGTATCAAACCTGATCTTGAAGATTTAAATCTCAGACTACTCAATGCTTTACCATCATCATGGAAACAAACTGTAACTCTACTAAAGCATAATGAGAAGTTTCCAATGGATCTAGATCTTCTTATTGCAAAAATAGAATCAGTCAAGATTGATGAAAGCTCAAGGAACAATGATAGAGCAACATCAATGTCTCAATATCAATTGTTGCTTCTCCTGCAACCACCATAGAAAATGCATTTATGGCAAAGAGTGAGAAAACTCCTGAAGAAGAAGGAGATCTGTTTGTAGGAGCAGGATTTTTTACTGACTTATCATTTACCAGTGCACCTGCATATACAACTCAATCTCATTCTCAATCTCCTCCTAAAACACAGTCACAATCATCAAATATTCAGACAGAGACTTCTTCATCATCTAACTCTGCTAAATCTAGCAAAGTTAAAGATGTGATTAACATCCTATTAGAGGATGAAGAGTCCAAAACTGCATTTACTGCTTTTATGGCCAGCTTTCAAGCATATTAAGGTAGCCATTTAACTCAACTAGATTTTGTTTTACAGGATTTATTTGAGATGGATCCTGAAGATGTTGAAGAGATGGACCTGAACTGGCAGATGGTGATGATTGCCTATAGGACTCAAAAACATTCTTATGTCAACAAGAAATACAAGCCTAGTGCAAACAAGACTGTTGGATTTGACAAGTCAAAATCCAGATGTTTCAACTGCAATAGTTATGGACACTTTTCAAGAGAATGTAAAGCTCCAAGGAGTAATGGAGGAAGTGCTCATTCAAGCTCAAATAATCAAAGGTTTCAACAAGCTCAGAAGACTTTTCAAAAGCCATATCAAAGTCTTCCCATGCGAGAGCTTAAAGATGAAACCAAACCATCTGATGAAACAAACAAAGCACTAGTAGTCAACATAAAAGATGGATATGATTGGAGTGCATATGCAGATCAATTTACAAATGAATTAACATCAAGTTTATCTCTTATTGCAGAAATTCAAGAGGAAGATTGGTCAGAAAACAATGACCCAAAAGGGGAAAGTGATGAAGAGGAAGATAACTATGATTGGAGTGACAAGTGTGATCCTAAAAAGGATACAGAGGAAGTAGCTCTAATGGTTCAGTCTGATCAACCAAAGGTTAAATCTTCTACTTCATCATCTGAAACCACAGTTCCAAAATTTCCTGAAATACCATCAGAAGTAAGAGAAAATTTGCACCAAATCATGTTTTGAACATGTTGAACAATATAGAAACTATTCATTCAAAATCTGTGAAAAGTTAAAACAAGAGAAATCTATGCATAACCAACTTAAATCTGATCATAAAACTGCAGATCAAAAGATTATCTCTCTTCAAAAATCATGGAACAAAACAATCAAAGATTTAGAATTGATACAAAACAACTAGAAGAGATGACCAAGAATCTTGAACAAGAGAAAATAGCACATGTTGCTACTCAAGTTGATCTAGCAAAAGTTAAGAGTTCAAAAATGATAGTAGAAAAACTAATCAGTGAAAGGAAAGATAAACAAAAAGCAGGTTAGGTTTCACTCATGAACCTATGCCTGAATCTATCACAACACACTACCAGAGAATTTCAATACTCATGATTATTCACCAGAAAACAAAGCAAAGCTTAAAGCCTTTCAGATCAAAACCAAGAATGCAGAAGAGGAAAAAGAAAATGTTCAAGTGTTTGTTGAAAAGATCAAGAAAAAATCAAAATGGACATCTAATCAAGATAAAATCATATGAACCAAAACAACCAAAACAAAATATCTCTTCTGATCAAATTCACAATGTAATAGAAGAAGTCAGAGTTCAAAACAAGGATAAACACAGATAGGAACATCAGAAGATTCAAACACCATCAATATGAAACAATTTCAATTAGAAAAGGAATCTTCTTCTAATGATGTTCAATCTGAAAATAAACCAAGCTCTTCTAAATCAAAGAATCAAAGAAGACGAAAGAAATCTGTAAAAGTAACATCTGAACAAAAACAAAAGTTCAAAAATTGATTAAAGCAACAAATCAAACATCAAAACTAAAACCAATTAAATTTGTGTCAGCAGGTATGTTAAATATGAATTCTCTTTCAAATAATAAATCAAATGTTATGAACAAATCAAACTCAGATCTGAAATCTAGTTCAGATTCAAAGACTTCCACTGTAGCAAAAAGATTTGTTTCTAATACATTCAAGAAGGAAATTCATATTAAACAAATGAACAATAATCTGACACAAAATCAAACCGTGAAAAATGAAAGACAAAAGTTTAACTATATGACACCAAAATCAAACATTATGTCATTGTCAAAAGTTAACAAAAAGTTGTTTTTAACGTCACAAAAGTACTGTGAAATTTGTGATATGAAAAATCACAATACTGCTGAGTGCTACTTAACAAGTATTGTCACATATGTGACATGAGAAATCATTCGACAACAGATTGTTATTATCAAATATTGTACTTTTTGTGATGAAAAGACTCACAACACTGCAGATTGTTACTTTAGAAATAGATCTCTCACTAGAAACTTTGCAAAATCAAACATGAGCAAAGGATTTGCTAATCCACAATATTTGAGAGATCAAACTAATGGATTTCAAAGAGACATTAATCAACCTAATGTAGGTTTGAGATTTTTTCCTAAGAACAATTACATGAGCTCAAAACACAACATGCAAGAACACTTTATACCAAGGTCTGTAAGGATGACTAATAAAAATGTTAGACATCAATACATTTCAAAAGATGATCAATCAAATGGTATAAATGTTCACAAAAATAAATCAAACAATTTTCAGAATAAAATTGGAAAATTCATCAAAAATAAACCTGATTTGAATAATCTCCATTATAAACAATTTACAATTATTGACAAATTTGGAAAGCCCAAGACCATTTCGGCTTGGGTAGATATTTCAACTTAACTTTCTGGTAGTGCAGGTACGCCCAAAAAGACCAATCAATACATGGTATGTGGATAGTGGGTGTAGTCGGCACATGACATGCAATACTGCCTTGTTACAAGATTTTAAATCAAAAGATGAAACTCACGTCACCTTTGGTGGTGATGCTGGAGGAAAATAACTGGAGAAGGAACAGTATCCAATGGGATAATAAGCTTTGATAAAGTCAACTTTTGTTCACAGTTGAACTTTAATCTTTTAAGCGTATCTCAAATTTGTGACAAATCTTATTCTGTTCTGTTTGATAATTCATTCTGTTTGTTTTTTGAAGCCAGGTTTCAAGATAAGTAAAGATTGGGTTATTGTTACAGCTGAGAGAGACAGAGATAATACAAATTGGATATGTCTCAAGTTGATCCTTCAACTGAAACAACATGTCTAATTGCAAAGGCGATGAAACCAGCTTTGGCATAGACGTCTCAGTCATTCAAATTTCAAGAATATGACAAGCTTGTAGCCGGAAATCATGTCATTGGACTTCCATCCAAGAAGTTTGCAACTAATGATCACTGCCCAGCATGTTTGAAGGGAAAGCAACACAGAGCGTCTTATAAGTCCAAGCCTATAAACTCAACATCCAAACCTCTTCAGATGTTACATATGGACCTTTTTGGACCAACAAATGTCAAGAGTATTGGATGAAAATCATATTGTTTAGTTATCATTGATGACTTTACAAGATTTTCATGGGTTTTCTTTCTATATGCCAAATCTGAAACAGCTGAATTATTAAAAGAATTTATCATTAAAGTTGAAAATCAATTAGACAACAAAGTGAAAATAATAAGAAGTGATAATGGAACCGAATTCAAAAATGCTAACATTGAAATGTTTTGTGCACAGAAAGGGATAGCTCATCAGTTTAGTGCTCCCAGAACTCCTCAACAAAATGGAGTTGCTGAAAGGAAGAATAGAACACTGATTGAAGCTGCTCGTTCTATGTTAGCTCATGCAAAAATTCCTATCACTTTTTGGGATGAAGCAATATCAACTGCGTGTTTTGTTCAGAATCGAATGTTAATTGTCAAAGATAACTGAAAACTCCATATGAGTTAATGTTTGGCAGAAAACCAACATAAACTTTTTAAAATCATTTGGTTGTCCTGTTATGATTCTTAATTCAAGTGATCAATTAGGAAAATTTGATGCAAAATCTAATAATGGATTTTTCATTAGATATTCATCAGTTTCAAAAGCCTATCGAGTCTACAACTCTAGGACAAATGTAATCATTGAAACATTCAACGTTAAATTTGGAAAATTCTTTTCCATCAGTTTTAAATGGTCCTGCATGGTTATTTGATCTAGATTCATTATCAAACTCTTTTCAATCTATTTGTTTGATCAATCAAATTGTTTTAATTCTACAGATAAGAGAACTCAAGAGGATCTTGGATCTTTCATTGAAGATTCAGATTCTGATGACCCAGATGATTCAAGCTCAGACTACCCATTTTTATCATTTGTTAAGGATTTAACAATACAAAATCATGATAATACAGTTTTAGATCATTCCGTCAATTAATCAGGAAGAATCACAAAATATTCCTAATGATGGTAAGAGTTTGTGATACCTGAGTCTGGAACATCATCCATTTCAGGTGATGTAGTTTATACAGGTAACTTTGATTACTTTGTCAACTCACCTACTCAAGTTCCAAGCTTCAATCCATATTCTTCTACATTAATACATGAGTTTTCCAACTTGAATCAAACAAATTTGGATGTTAATGTTCAATGTGATGAGATCACTACATCTCGTATTCACAAGAATCATCCAATTTCTCAGATTATTGGTTCATTGAATGAGAGAACAACAAGGAGTAAAGTAGAACAAGCAAACTTATGCTTATACACTTGTTTTCTTTCTCAAATTGTTCCTAAAAATGTTACCGAAGCATTAAAGGACAATGGTTGGATAGAAGCCATGCAAGAAGAATTACTTCAATTCCTCAAACAAGAAGTGTGGAATTTGGTGGATCTACCTGAAGGAGAAAATGTAATTGGCACGAAATGGTTATTTAGAAATAGACTAATGATCGTGGTGTTGTAATAAGGAACAAAGCAAGACTTGTTGCACAAGGATACACACAGGAAGAAGGTATAGATTATGATGAAGTGTTTGCACCAGTTGCAAGACTTGAATCTATTCGAGTTTTTTTGGCTTATGCTTCATTCATGAAATTTAAGGTGTATCAAATGGATGTAAAGGGTGCATTTTTATATGGTCCAATTACTGATGATGTATTTGTGAAGCAACCTCCAGGCTTTGAGGATGCACAATTTCCACATCGAGTATATAAAATGAGTAAAGCTTTATATGGACTTCATCAAGCCCCTAGAATTTGGTATGAGACGTTATCACAACACTTAATCCAACATGGATACACACGAGGGAAAATTGATCCTACTTTATTCATAAAGAAGGACAATAATGATCTTTTATGTGTACAAGTGTATGTTGATGATATCATATTTGGTTCTACATGTCCAAAATTGTGCAATGAATTTGAAGAAATAATGAAATCTCGATTTCAAATGAGTTCTATGGGAGAGATTAACTTCTTTCTTGGACTTCAAGTCAAGCAAACTGCAGATGGAATTTTCATCAATCAAGAAAAGTTTGTTGACAAGCTCTTAAAGAAATTTAAGTTGCAAGATTGTCAGTCCATACAAACTCCAGCAGATGTTAACACCAAGATTGAACCTGATCCAAAAGGAAAATCTATTGACCAAATGTTATACAGATCAATGATTGGTTCTTTGATGTATCTTACTACATCTAGATCAGACATTATGTATGTTGTTTGTGTATGTGCCAGGTATCAATCAGACCTGAAAGAATCTCACTTAATTGCTGTCAAAAGAATATTCAGGTATCTCAAAGGTAAACCAGCCTTAGGGCTTTGGTATCCTTAAGAGGGTAACTTTGAACTATATGGATATACTGATAGTGATTATGGTGGATGTTGTCAAGATAGAAAATCTACTTTGGGTGGGTGTCAATTTCTTGGTCCCAGATTAGTCTCATGGCAATGAAAGAAACAAACAAATGTCTCTGTTTCAACTGCAGAAGCTGAGTACATTGCTGCATCAGCAGGATGTTCTCAAATTCTTTGGTTGCAAAATCAATTACTAGATTATGGATCAACTTTCTTAAAACACCAATTTACATTGATAACACAACTGCTATGTTCATAACAGCTAATCCTGTTCAACATTCAAAAACAAAACATATCGAAATTCGATATCATTCTCTTAGAGATAACTTTGAAAAAAGATTAATCATATTGATTCAAATTGCAACAGAAAAACAATTAGAAGATCTATTTACTAAAGCCTTCCTACCAGGACGGTTTGAGTATTTAGTAGAATCAATTGGTCTTATAAATCATATGTATCTCCCTAAATCAAAAGATCATAATAAGTGATACTCTCATTGGAATTGCCAGTTATATTTTGTGTGTGTGTGAATTTTAGACAAAAAAATAGAATATTATTCTTTTTAGAAAGGATTATGTTTTGCAACATGTGAGAAATGATAGTACATTAGTGAGATCAGATGCATACTTCACTCATTAATAAAGTCTAGACATGATCAGATGTGATGTGTAGCAATATCTGACTATTATGCTGAAAAGTAAATTCTTGTGATCAAACTAAACATACAGCTTGTGTGTATTCATCTGAGTACTTTTGAGTAGCTTTAGCTTATCAGAATGAATGTTTGTTAAGATATATCTCTCACACCTGTTGAAACTATGTGAAATCATGAGATCTGTTACAAAGCATCATTTCACTTCTGTTATGAGTCATCATAGACCTGAAGTACTGAGATATCCTCTGTTGTAAGTCATTACAGACCTGGATTCTCTTTTTGATGCAAAAAGATGCCAATGTGCACAACCTATTCAAAAGAATAGTCAGAGCTGATCAAATGGTTATCCATGATCATCCTCTATTAACTAAGTAACATGAACTCTGGGATATCTATGTTTCAGGTAATAAGTTGAGCATGTGTTCTTTCTTACATTTCATGATGATAGTTGAATTCTCTTAGTCTCTGTATGCTTTACATCATGTCATATCTAAATCAACACTAATCAATCCAAGAATTGAAAAGTAAGTGAGTTGATAGTTGTGTCAAAAACACTCATTGTCTGTCCTTAGATCTTGTATCTCCTTTGTGTGATATCACTGACCTGGAACATACTTGATCAGGATTTATTCATTGTCTATGACTATCCACATTCATTTTATTTTAATGTGCTGATCTTCATTAATATGATCTCTCTGCAGACATTTATTCTTTGTTTAATATTAAATTTTAATTCTATTTTCATTTTTATGCATGTCTTTGTGTGTGAAGGCAATGTCTCAATGTGATGTGTTGATTATTCTTTTTCATAAGAAACTTATAAGTTTTTCAAACTTAAAAGTTTAGGGGGAGTAATAAATGAAAGAGTTGTTCCCAGAAAATATTCAATAATCATAATCAAAATTGAAATGTTGAATTGAAAGGATGATGCTTGTGTTCAAAGTATTTGTGTAAACTGAAAATAGAATGTGTTTGACAATTACAATATGAATATACATAATCTTTGCAAATAAATGATTTTTAAGTTGAAAAATAGATGATATTTGATGTTATGATGAGACTAAAATGAAGGGACCAAAGAAATTTAAAAAGAAATAAAAAGAAATACAAAATAAAAATAAAAAATAAAAATTTATAAATTGAAAGTGCAAAATGCAAAAAGTTCAAAATTTGGGGATCTAAATGGTAAAAAATGTGAAAGTGAAGAAATTGGAAATCACAAGTGTTTGAAATCAACTCATGCACCTAAACAGTGCACATGCGCCTCAATAGGAGCATGATGAAATTTTCAGGATTATACAAGTGTTGGACGTTTCCCATGCGTCTAAACAGTTGTAATACATCTGAAAATTACAAGGGTTGGGCGTCTGTGATAATCCCATGCGTCTAAATAGTGTGTTAGACGTATGTGATGTCTGATGCGTCTGCATAGTTTCAAAACTTCGTGTTAGACGTTTTACAAAGTCCATGCGACTGAATAGTGCAAAAGCACCTAAACAGTGCTTATGCGTCTGAACAGTTCTCATGCGTCTGACTTAAAAGGCACAACAGTGCTCATGCGTCTAACAAAATAAGTGAATTTAGGTTTTCATACGCCCAAACAGGGACCATACGTCCAAACAGGGCTCATACGCCTAAAATTTCACTTATATATATTGAACATTATGCGTATTTCTCATTTACTCTTCAAATTCTCAGAACCAAAACCCTGAACTACATCTGTCAAGCATAAACATAACCTTATTTCATCTAAAATCAATCAAATCTTTGAGTATACATTGCATTTGGATATATAACTAAGTTTTGTGATTCAAATACATAATTTTGGATTAAATCAGTGATTTGTAATAAACGGTTGAATGCTATTTGGGCGTTCGAACATAATCCTAGTTTAATCTGATAAAATGAGAATCATATCAAAAATTGATAATGGATTACTGATAAGAATACATTTGCGAGTCTGTGATGTATTGTTTGATGTTAAAGTGAATTTTTTAAGAAATCAGTCGACTTTGCATAGTCGAAGAAGAAGAAGATGAGCAGACAATCACTTTTGAACAAAAATAAATAAAAAATAAAATTAAATCAAAATTGAAATGTTAATAATTAGTCAAAATGAATTAAGATAAATTCAAAAGTCAAATAATACAAATTCAAAAGTAATACAATTGAAATCTTAATTCATAAGTAAAAAAAAATTTATATAGAAATAAATTCATTAATCAATATTCAATGTTCTCATAATTCTTTTGTTGTGTTTGCAGATGGCTGAATTAAAATTTGAACCAAAACACAATGTAGCTGCTTTTTTAGATGATGAAAGCAGAGAAGCTACGGATATGAAGACATTATCAGATTTTACTCAGAACAAAATATGTTTATGCTATGTGTGCAAGGCCTATGATTAATGGAAGAATGATTAAAAAATTCTGGAGAAATGCAAAAGTTGAAAGAGATGATCAAGGAAACAAAGTTTTAACAACCTTCATTACTTCAAAAAGAATGCTTGAAGTTTCTGAAGAAGCAATTAGACAAGCTCTAACTGGCAGATAATGATCCTGAAGATTTATCTGAATATACATTTAATGAATGTAGAGAAGTTTTTCTACAGATGGGTCATCCAGATCATTTCCCAAAGAACAGTTTTTTAGAGCTCGTGTATTTAAACATTGGAAGCTTTTATGCTACATATTTCAACATTGCATGTCAAAAAGAAGTGCGGGTTGGGATTCATTCCCTGTTGACATTGCATCTCCAATTGTAGCCTTATCCACTAACAGAAGATTCAATATGGCTAAGGATAATGAATGGATATATTTTTAATCTGGAAAGAGGAGTAAGGCATAAGTATCTGATGTACCCAAGATTTCTTCAACTTCTCATTAATGATGCAAATCCAGATTTGTATGCTGCTGAAGTTATTGGTGATAGAATTCAGTTAGAGCACATGTCAGAGAGTGTGTACAAAAGACTGGCAATGATAACGGGTGCTCAAAACATTCCAGTTTTTGATTATATCAGAAATGTATCTATGGATGAAGTAATATTACTCAGCCACACTTTCATCTAACTGAAGAAGAACCAATAGATCCAAATGATCTGATTGAAGATGTAGAAGTTGATGAAGAAAGTGATGAGGATATGTCTGAAAGTTCATCAAGTGAAGAAAGTGATGATGATGATAATGAAAATGATAATGTCACTGAAGTAATCAAGAAGGAAATGAAGAAGGGAATGTTGAAAATACTGAAAATGAGCCACAGGCTATGATTGAAGAAAATGTTGATGAAGCTGTAACAGAAAGGAATTCTCAAAATCAAACATCTGAATCTAATTTTATCAATGATATTCCATTTAATCCAGTATTTGAAATTGATGAAAATGAAGGAGCAAAAGAAATTCCTGTTAGTATGTCACACAATGTGTCTATACAAACAGAGGAAATAGTTGAAGTTGATGTGATTAAAAAATTGAAAGAAGAAAATGTACACAAAGAAAAGGAGATTGAAAAGTTGAAAGTTGAAAATGAAAGAATGAAAGAGATAATCAATGCTTGTGAAAAAGAAATTCAAAAGCTCAAAGATGAAAATTTGAAGTTGTCTGAAGAAATTGTGTTCAAAGATGAAAAGATTGTTAGTTTTGCCCAAGATAAAGAAGATGTGATAAAGAACTTTGAAGTCATGATTAAAGATTATGATAGTCTTAAGGAGAAATTCAAGAAGCTATCTGAAGAAAATGAAAATCTTAAAGCTGAATTGATAAAGGAAAGAGAAGCTCAGAAAGCTATATCTCCAGTACATGTAATTAGTACTGAGGTGCAAATTGAAGAAAATATTGAACAAAGAAAAGGCAAACAGAAAGTAAATGAATTAGAAGAAGTTGATCAGACTGAATTTTCTTCTAAAATTCAAAGAACTGAAGAATTGATTGAAGAGCAAAATGTTCAAGAACAGATTGATGCTCTAGATGATATTGAAGAAGTATATAATGATGATTGGTATGATGAAGTTCTTGAGAATGAAGACATTGATGAAGCTGAATTTGTGTCACATTTCTCTTCACAAGAACATATACAAGAACAAGATGAAGTACCACAGGATTTTGAAGAAAAATATAACTACCTTGTGAACATGAAATACAATATAGTGTATTTGGATGGACTGACTGTTTTTCAAATTAATGATGACACGAGAAATGCATCTATGCAGAGTCAGTTGCTTCAATAGATCCAAATGAGATAGTGGTTGAGCATGGTGAATGGATAAGAACAAAGGAGGTTATAAATGTAGAAGAACTGTCTAGTTCTGACTGCACCATCCTGATCTTGATGATATGAGTATTCCTGCTCTTAGATCATGGTTGCAAGCTAGAAATTACCCGTGGAGGAAGCTGAAGAAATTACAATCTGTATCTCTGAGAAATCTTGTGAGAAGCTTTCAAGAAACTGAGAAACAAATGAAGAAGATGATAGTGCTGGATACAGATAACCCTCAGTATCTTGAGATAACAAAAAGAACAAGAATGTTGAAGCCTCAGAAAAAAACAAATGTCAAGAGTTGATGATGCTCACACTCATAGAAAAGAATTGATGGAAATGTTTGCTGATCCTGAAATACAAACTATAAAGCATCAACTGATCAAAGGCATATTCTCATAGTTCAAGAACAACAGGAGATTTAGTAAGAATATATTGCAGAAAGGACAATCAGTTGCTGAATTGTTGAATGCAATGATTGCTCCAGATTTTACAAACCAAGTAAAGATAATTGCATGGAAGTATGACGAAGTGTTTGATGCCTTCTTGATAAGAGAGTAAATGCTGTATGTGACGTTTATCATTTTTACTCTAGTATCATAAAACTTCCGGTGCAAGACTTAAAAAGCTAAATAGACTACCTCTGATCAATCCTACTGATGCAAAACGTGGGAAGATGTTTGTAGAATTATTAAGACGTGGATTGGATAGATCAAGTAATTTCCTTAACACAAGATGCGATCAAGAAGACAAGGAGTATTTTGTTACTTTGAAGAAAAACAAGAAAATTAAGGGAGTTCAATCAGAAGAAGAACATTCGTTGATAGAATTTTGTGATAAATACTTTGAAAAAGTTACAACTCCAGGACTTAAAGTGATTGACAGTAATCAAAACTCAAAGCCAATTCTCAGATGGTTTTACAACACTGAGACATTTGAGCTAAAGTTAGTCCAAAATCTAGAAAGATGGGATGAGGACATGATTACTTTATTTGGAGTTTTTGAGCTAAAATTGTTACATCCAAGTTATATCTCATTTTTGTCAGTACAAAAATTTGAGAAGGTTTCTCCTGAAGTGGCTGAGCAAGACAAGAAATATTTTATTTCTATTATCAATGTGATGAACACTGCCATGGAAAGGATTTCTTTGAGAAAAGCACTTGCATATGCCAACATTGTTAAGAAAGATATTAAAGATATTGAATTCATGAGAATACCAAGAAAAGGGGTCTTAGAAGTGTACTCAAAGAAAAGTAATAAACCTATTGAGTTATATGCAAACATTGATATTTCATGTCTTTGAAAAGATACATTGGAAAGAATGGACAAGATGGAGTTTAAAACAAATGAAGCTAAACCAGAACAAGGCATTCTTGCAAGTAAATTCAAGTCTGCTATATCAAAAGCTTGAAAGAGTTAGAAATGTACAAACAGAAGCCTATGTTCAAAGTCAAAGAAGAATCAGCAGATTTCTTTGAATGATGAAGTCAAGGCTGAAGATAGAATTGAAGATAGAGTCAGCAGTCAAGCTTGAAGATTTTGAAGACTAAAGACCATGTAAATCTTAGCGGGAGTATTGTTAAGTGCTCTAAAAAGATTAACATGTTGTCTTTATTTGTATTTTGATATTTTGTAATAGTATAGGGACTATTTCTGTAATTTGTAAGTTCCTTTACTTTTGTTTTCAGTACAAATAGCTTAGATTTGCAGGTATGTAGCAACGAATACACAAGATATTAGAATGTGCTTTCATACTTGTAATTGTCTTAGCTTGATAATAATGAAAACTTGAATTTTATTGATATCTTGTTTTGATTTGATTACTTTGTGTGAATTTCATTGAATTGTGTTTACAAATCATCACAGATTTATTCATTTGATCCTATCAGCTGTGACTCATCAAATGATGCTTTTGACAAAAGACATATTTTTTCTTTAGGTGATGCAGAACATAGGTTTAAGACATATGTATTGTTCTTCCTTGGGGTCTTTAAGACAACCCATTCCTTAGGGATCTGAAATCCAGGTTTTAGAATGTAGCAATGAGTGTCTGTAAAGTGAATGGAATATTTCTTGTCCCTGATCTGAGACACGTTTAGCAGATTGAAATTCAGCTGTTCATAGTAGTTCACTCTATCAAAGCTCAGCATCCTGTTTGTCACAGATCCTTCACTTGTAATTCTACTACCTTGTGAATCTCCACCAAATGCCACAGTAGTTCCTTGTACATGCTTGAAGTCATGAAGGAGGGAACGATCTCCAGTCATGTGTTGGGAGCATCCACTGTCCACATACCATAAGCTATTGGACCTGTGTGGATGAACCTGCAAGCAAAAAGAGCTAATTAGAATAAGGAACCCAAGCCATGATGGTGTTGGGTTTCCTGTTCCTATTCATGATGGTGACTTCTTGGTATTTCCCTCTAAATTGTGGTTTAGATGGAGGTGTCCTGGGAGATTTTTGGTAATGACTGAGTTGAGTCATCTCATCAACATCTACTGAAGATTCAGATGAGTAATGAACTCATTGGTCTCTGTTTCTTTGTAGAAATTTAGCCCGTTTTTCATTTTCAAAAGTAGGTTTTTGTTTTGGAAGGTTAATTTTGTGTTTCATTGTGACATGTTTTCTTTGACCCTTCCTCAATTCCTTCAAATTATTTCTGTCATTTGTTGATCTTGGTGTCCTAGATTGAGTATTGTGAAAATGAGGTTTAACAAAATGTGTCACAGTGGATGTTTTTGAGATGGGCTTGTGTTGGGGAATTCTCAAACCCTTCTGATTGAAGTAAAATTATGTGTATTGTGATTGTTCATGTCACAGATTGAACAATACTTGTTGAAATAGCAGTTTTTGGTGGAGTGATTGTTCATATCATAGATAGAGAAATATTGATTAAAAAAGCATTTATCTGTCTTGTGATTGAACATTTCACAAATGTCACAATACATTTGTTTGTTTCTTTTATCAGATTTTGCCTTGTGTGACTCAGCTGATATTTTCTTTTGCTGAATCACTTTTTTTCTTTAGGGGATGAATCAGAATCAGCCGTTTTAGTAGTTTGCTTCACAACACTACCTTTGTTTAATTTTCTGGGCTGTTTCTGTTTCTTCAACCCATTTCTTACCTCTTTCTCAAACTAGTCAACATGTTCCTTGTTGCAGATATCAAACCCAACTCCCTGCCTTAATCTTGAAGACTAAGGGTCTGATAATGTTTTATGTGTTGAACTCAGTGTTTCTGTTTGTTTCTTTTGCATTGAGACCTTTTCTGATTTGCTTTTGGAGATATGATCTCATTATCAAAATTGCTCTCAGCAGTGGGTTTCACTGACTTCACATATTTCTTTTACCTTGTAAAACAGAGGGTATGAATTTTATAAAATGGTTAATTGCTTTTACAGGGCTTGAGGGTTTCATGACACTCACTGTCTTGTCTGAACATTCTTTGATTTTGATTGGGTGACCTAACTTGATTTTATCCTTATTGTTTCAAAATAAACATCA
Organism: Flaveria trinervia; assembly: GCA_025506515.1. Taxonomy (NCBI): domain Eukaryota; kingdom Viridiplantae; phylum Streptophyta; class Magnoliopsida; order Asterales; family Asteraceae; genus Flaveria; species Flaveria trinervia. The sequence continues at coordinate 70,663,038 of CM046442.1, read as the reverse complement.
GGTTTGTTTTGAGGATTGGTCACTTGTTTTAGTATGGTTCCATAGTTTTAGTTTCAATAAATTTTGTGATTGAGACAAATTCAGGCATGACAGTGTAGTTATCATTGTATGGTGGAGGACATGAATATACCCAATCCCTGACATGCCCTTTGGATCCTTTTGAGAATCAAGCATCTCTTGCAGCTTGACTGAAGACATTTGAAACTTTTCAAGTTTCACTTCAGTCAGTGAATGTTTAGCCTTAGATTGAGCTAACTTTTCAGTAAGTAGCTCATTCTCAGTTGCAAGAGTGTACTTTTCACCATGCATTTTTACTATGTCAGAGATAAGAGATTTTATTTTGATTTCAAAGCCTTTTATTTCTCTCTTCATCATCTCTGACTTTACCTCTTCTTAATTTTATTTGCCAGTTTGTGGTTATGCTCCCTATAACCTTCCAATTCATTAATACATTTTTCAGTACAAAGGTTAGATTTTACCAAGAAGGCATTGGAGATGGACCATCATTGATGTGAGCCATAAGAGCATGATTCTGAAATTGAGGCTTGACTTCCTCTGCATACACACTCCAGTCACATACCCCATCTTGCTTTATCACTAGAGCACTGGCAGAAGACTGACTGCTTCCATGAGCTTGATTTGTCAGTTGAGGTGGATTCTGATATGATTGGTGTTGATGATACTGCTGCTGTTGGTTGTTGGAGTGAAAGCTTGAGTTAGGCTGTGAGGATGACTGGCCTTGAGAGTTCCTTTGATAGTTGTTTCTCTTGGGGGCATTGCATTCTCTGGAGAAGTGACCAACCATGCCACAATTAAAGCATTTCACCTTGGATTTATCATATCCAAGTTTTGTATTTTCATTTAGGCTCAGCTTTCTGCCTTTTCTAAAGAATTTCTTGGCTCTCATGGCAATCATGGCTATTTGCCATTGTAGATCAATTTCTTCCACATCATCTGGATCTATTTCCTCCTGATCTTCCTGAATTAGATGAGCAGAAGTGAGTCTTCCTCCTAAGTATGATTCAAAGCTTGCAAAAAAGGCATTGTAAGTTGCCTTTTGTTCTTCTGATCTTAAGTGTTCAGGAGTGTTTTGAGGAACAACAGTGACTCTGGATGTTTGAGGAGTAGTAGTGACTCTGGATGTTTGAGATGATGTTGATGGATGATATATTGGTGGAGTTGCAATGAACCTAGTGTTGTTCTGTTGATCTCTTGATGAGATGAAATCATCCTCCTCAGTGATGAAGGCATTTTCCATTGAATGAGATTCTGATGGAAATTTGTGAGCCTCAATCACTCTTGGTTCACCAAGATTTCTGCTTTTTTCATCAAGTTCTAATGCTTCTATTTTGGCTATCATGATATCCAAAGTAGTACTCTCAAGATCAGGAGTATTTTTCAGCATAGTTACATTATGTTTCTAGCTTTCAGGGAGGCTGTGAAGCGTCTTCTTGTTTAATTCTTTGATCTTGTAGGTGACTCCCATGATTTCCAAGTCATTTAAAAACTGTACAAATCTGTGCAGTTGTTTGGATATGGACTCTCCCTTGGTGTGGTGGAATGTTTCATACTGATTAACAAGCTTATCCTTGTTAATTTTAGCTACCTCACTGCTTCCTTCACACATGATTTTCAATGCATCGCACACAGCTTTTGCAGTACCATACTTTCTAATCTTTTTAGCACATCCATCTTGAGTGCTTGAGTTAGAATGGAGTAGGCTTTGAGGTCAATCTTGATTTTCTTATAGTCTTCATCATCTAGAGTTAGATCTTCAATGGGTATTCTTGCAGTTTTGTAAATTGCAGCTTGATCTACAGACAGAGTGACAGGGATGTGTGGCCCCTTGCAGCTTGATCAGTTGAGGTGGATTCTGATATGATTTCTGTTGATGATACTGTTGTTGTTGGTTGTTGGAGTGAAAGCATTAGTTAGGCTGTGAGGATGATTGGCTTTGAGTGTTCCTTTGATAGTTGTTTCTCTTGGGGGCATTGCATTCTCTGGAGAAGTGACCAGCCATGCCACAGTTAAAGCATTTCACCTTGGATTTATCATATCCAAGTTTTGTATTTTCATTTAGGCTCAGCTTTCCACCTTTTCTAAAGAATTTCTTGGCTCTCATGGTAATCATGGCCATTCGCCATTGTAGATCCATTTCTTCCACATCATCTGGGTCCGTTTCCTCCAGATCTTCATAAATTAGATGAGCAGAAGTGAGTCTTCCTCCTAAGTATGAATCAAAGCTTGCAACAAAGGCATTGTAAGTTGCCTTTTGTTCTTATGATCTTGAGTCTTCAGGAGTGTTTTGAGGAGCAGCAGTGACTCTGGATGTTTGTGATGATGTTGATGGATGATTGATTGGTGGAGTTGCAATGAATCCAGTGTTGTTCAGTTGATCTCTTGATGGGATGAAATCATCCTCTGTAGTGATGAAGGTATTTTCCACATAATGAGATTCTGATGGAAGTTTGTAAGCCTCAATCACTTTTGGTCCACAAAGATTTCTGCTTCTTTCATCAAGTTCTAATGCTTCTATTTTGGCTATCATGATATCCAAAGTAGTACTCTCAAGAACAAGAGTATTTTTCAGCATTGTTACATTCTATTTCCAGCTTTCAAGGAGACTGTGAAGCATTTTCTTTTTTTAATTCTTTGATCTTGTAAGTGACTCCCATGATTTTCAAATCATTTACCAACTATACAAATCTATGCAGTTGTTTGGATATGGACTCTCCCTTGGTGTGGTGGAATGTTTCATACTGATTAATAAGTTTATCCTTGTTAATTTCTGCTACCTCACTGCATCCTTCACACATTATTCTCAATGCATCCCACACAGCTTTTGCAGTACCATACTTCTCTAATCTTTTCAGCACATCCATCTTGAGTGCCTTGAGTTAGAATGAAGTAAGCTTTGAGGTAAATTTTGATTTTCTTATAGTCTTCATCATCAAGAGTTTGATCTTCAATGGGTATTCTTGTAGTTTTGTAAATTGCAGCTTGATCTGTAGACAGGGTGACAGGGATATGTGGTCCCTTACATATTGAGATCCAGAAATCAGGATCTACACCTGTGATGTATTTCCTAAACCGATTTTCCACTGTTTAAACTCATATTTGTGTTTAAGCACAGGAGGTTTAGGTGTATGACCAAGTTCTGAGTAACTGTTAGAACCCATTTTATGAATATAGATTAAGGTGATTTTTAAGATGATTAGTCCAACTTGTCCAAATAGTTCAGAATCAAATTTGTGATTGTAGTGAGTTTCTTGCTGTTCAGATATTTTGGTGAGAATGTGTTGACAGGAGTATTTTCTGTTGTTTACTAAGTAGAGATGATGATATACTCTACTAGCAAATCGATTACCAGATCAATCGAATTCTATTCAGTTCTTGCGCAGATCTGAAAGAGAACTGAGAGCCAAAGCTCTCATACCAATTGACTGGGTAAGTAAGATTGAGATTCTTACTGAGAATCGAATATGGTAATCAAGTCATGATTGAATGGCGGAAATAGACAATCAAGAACATTCAATGCAAGAATTACACTCATAAATACTTTTGTAATATATACATGAAAGTTGATTGATTACAGAGAATAAATGACAACAAAAATTCTCTATGTCTATAATCCGTCAATCAGCCGTCACCTCATGTACGAGGTTATCTATTCTATTTATAGACAGACAAGATCCCTTTTACAAAATAACTAAACTACCCCTGACCTACTACATCAAAACTAGTCTAAGTCTTGATCCGCATCTTTGCTTGTTCATCCACATTGGCAAATGCGGATGAGTTGACTTGATAAGCATTTCTTCACTTGATCATCCGCATTAGTATGTTGGTCATCCACATTGGTTAATGCGGATGAACAAATACATATGCGCATTTGTTCGGTCATCCACATTTGTCAAATGCGTATGAGCAAAGTCTTGTCCGCATTAATACTTGGTCTTCCGCATTTGTCAATGCGGAAGAACAAATAGTTGTTCGTAGTTGTTTTATGTCTTCCACATTGACAAATGTGGAAGACAACACTTTGTTAGGATCAGTGATCTATGTTTGATTCATTGAAGAGTATTGCAGCGGAATTCAAACAATGAATTAGTCGATTCACAAGAAAAAAACGATATTCAATAAAGAACAAAGACGGTTATAGAGAAAGAGAATATCTGCAAATATATTTCATTTAATATTCACTTTCGTGGTAACAGAATGTCACAATAATGATTAGGTCGACACCTCTTATATAAGAGATGTGATGTCTGCTGATGTCACTTGATAGTGACATCTAACAGATTTATTACAACTGAAACACAACTACTGAAGATGTCAAAACAGCTGACATCTTCTTACAAAAAGTTCTAAGTGTTATCAGTTGTTATAACTACTGAAATATAAAACTACTGAAACTACAACGACTGAAGAACAAGCTCTTCAGTCATTTTACAAAACTACTGAAACTAGAAATATAAAACTACTGATATCACAACTACTGAAGAAGTATCTTCAGCAGTTGTGACAAACTACTGACGCTTCAGTACTTGATCTTCAGACTTTGACCTTCAGATGTTTCATCAGCTGATGACTTCAGTAGATATCATCAGCTGATGTCTTCAGTCTTTGTCTTCAGACTTTGTACATCAGTTGTTGATCTTCAGCACTTGTAAACTCTTCAGCTGTTGTACTTCAGTACTTTGGTCTTTCAGCTTCAGCACTTGTGTTCTTCAGCTGTTCAGCTTCAGTACTTGTGTTCTTCAGCTGTTCAGCTTTAGTACTTGTGTTCTTCAGCTGTTGTACTCAGCACTTTAGTTCTTCAGCTGTTGAAGTCTTCAGCACTTGATCTTCAGCTCTTGAAGTTTTCAGCACTTGTCAAACTGCTGATGAAGCTTTCAGTAGTTGTTGTGATACCATGTGGGACTTAGAGGTTTTCTGATCTTGGCTCATTGGTTCTTTTGGTCCAACAAACTCCCCCTGAACCAATGCAGCCAAAACCTCTAAATTATTTATTATCCCACTTATTATTGGCAAAAGGTTGGTCTTTTTCCTTCTTGATCAGTAGAGAAGATGACCCAGATAAGCTCCGGCCTGGGAAGAAGTCTCTGATATTTGTTTGGCAAGATATGAATGGGAACTCTGCTTTGGGGAACTGGACACAGAGTTGTTATCCCATTCATGAGATCTACTTCCCGTGTATGAGCCTGTAGGATTCTCTGGTGTAGGCTCTGAGAAACATGATTTGTTCTTCCATGGTCAGGTTCTCGGCTTCACCATCAAACAATCCTTCTCGCCCATACAGCTCTGAGATGTACTTGGCCTGTTTGCCGTTCTTGAGCTCAACAGTGTAATTTGTCTATATGCAAACTCATCAGATGATTCCCTTCGAGTAGCAGACTTAGCTCATTCTGTTTGAAGTTCTCAAGCCTCTTGTAGACTAACCCCTTTTTGATAATCTTTTCTCTAGCATCTTCTGGGGTGGTTGTTTAGTCTCGTAGGCCTTCTTGAAATCTTCGACAATCTCCAAGGTGACACTACAAGGGCCACTGTGATCTCTTCATCTACGATCCTCTTGACTTGACCCTTGTATCTCGAAGGAATGTCTTTCTTTACAATCCTGTGAGCCACCCTCGGATCAGGCCATACTCTCACCCTTTCCTTCTGATATTGAAATGTGTTGGCGAGAGTGTACAATCTCAGAGCTTCTTTCTTCATGCTGATAATTGATGAGGAGCAGCATAGTTTTGTCAATGCTTTTCAGCATTTCATCATCATGAAGCTTTTGCTGCTCTCTTCTTCAATTTTACTCTCACAACATCCATCTGTGAGGTGGGAGTGATGGGCATAGGTTGGCTTTCGCCAGTGTTAGGACTGCAGACAGAGGCATCCTATCTTCTTCCACATCTCCTCTTCTTCTTCTTCTTCTAGCCTCAACACCCTTCTCTTCTTCTTCTTAGGTGCATCATCGGCTGTTGGTTTAGATGGTGAGGGAGTTGGTTTTGTGGGTTGTGATTGTGGTTGTTTGGATTTGGGCTTTGAGATTGGTTTGGAGATTTGAGGGGTAGGCAGTGTTTGAGTGGGTGGAAGGGAAGGTTGATCCAGCATCTTTGTAGTAAGTTTAGCCTTTGTAAGTTTTGCCATTTCCAACCTTTTACCAGCCCCAGCCTCATCAAGGGCTTCAACAATAATCCCCTTGTGGAATTGCTCAGCCAGACAGATTCTGGTGGCTATAGCCAGAATACTGTCTCTGGTCCACGCGCGAATCTCCATTAAATATCTTCCTAAGTATTTTGCAATGAAGCGGACCATGATCTCCAATCTCTCTTTTCAAGAGCATCATACCCAGCCCATCGGGTTTGAATCTCTTGCACTTCCAACCTCTGATCTCACTATCCAATATGGTTGTATCAAACCCTTGCCTGAAGAGTTGTTCAATTATTTTATCCATGGATCGGTTGTGTGTAGTGTCAGCTTCTTTTACCAGCTCTTCCAAGGATTTGTCTTCAGTAGGTTGATCCTCAACACTTTTCTTGCGCTTGTAAGTGAGCAGTGGTTGCTTTTCTTTCTCCTCCTCTTGGGCTTGCTTCTCTTCCTTCTTTTCCTCTGTTCTTTTCCTCTTCTTTTCTTTCACTGCAGTACTCTCCCCCTTTTTGGATGCATTGGAGGAAGGGGTTTGTACCGCAGAAAGTGTCTTTTGCACAGCAGCATCAATCAAGGGTTGTAAAGTTGAGAAAAGCCTCTTATCAATGGCTTTAGTCACAATAGCAGTGATTATGGGTGTGATGAGAGGGAGGGAAGTTTGAAGTACAACACCTATTTGCTCAGGAGGGTTCTGTTCCTGAGAAATAGGGCCTGAAGCAGAGGCAGGTGGTTGAGTTTGGACTGGCTCAGTGTTTGGGGAACCTTCAACTGAAGGTGCCATCTGTGGGTTGGTGGAGGCAGATGGTCTTTCTCCTTGTGAGAGTTGGTCAAGTAGGTTTTGCAGCCTACTGACTTTCTCTTCAAGGATTGTGTTCTGGGCAAGAACATCGTAGAAAAAGCCCAGGTCATCATCAGCCGAAGCTGAATCATTTGACCTCCTGCTTGGAGCAGGATTGACATGCACTGGGTGTACACCAGTTGTTGCATGTGCCCTTTGCTTGGTACTGGGGACTTCCAGCCTCAGGACATGTCCATCATCAGCTGTTGCCTCTAGTGAGGTCTTAGCAATGTTACCAGCCTCATTCTGATCATGTGCTGATTCAGAAGAGGTGGCAGCCTCACTAGATATTCTAAGCTCCTTATCTACACCAGGAGATAGAAGTGGTAAACCCCTGTGCTGTGGGTTCTCAATTGCACTTTTCCTCCCCTCAATTGTAGAGGTGTTCCCAGTAGTAAGTGGTTTCTGGGGAGGGGGTGAGGAGTGCAGTTGAGTCAGCACTTGTGCAACTATTAAAGTTGGGCTGTGAGGGGCGGTTGTATGGGGTGAAGGGATAGAAGCAGTGTGCACCTGGGAAGGTTGGTGCTTTTCAATGGCAATCTCCTCAAGTGAGGAAGATCCCAGATATGTAGGTACCCCTTGTGTGGTTGCTGCAGGCTCCTGTTGAGAGGAAGCCTGAGCGGCTATGGCTGGAAGAGTCATTGTATCCACTAGGGGGTTTGGACTAGTGGATATATCCTGCGTTTGTGTTGCAGGGGCATCCTCAGGGGACTCAATTCCCTGAGTAGCCGTTTTGGGTTTCTTTTGGTGGGTTTGGTAGGGACTTTTGATTTGGAGGTGGTGGGGTGGGTTCCAGCTGCGTGGGTTTGCGCAGCTTGGCAGCCATTTGAGTGTCTGGTCAGAGTTGTGCCGGGAGTATACTTCCGGCAGAACAACCGTAGCAGGGACTCCCAATCAACAAGTCCCTCAGCATTAAGCTGATTTGTAACGATGACCATTATGAACCGTGGATATAGTATCCAACGGTAACAGTTAGTTTTTGAGCCATATCCTTGAGCTCGAAAATATTATTTCTGAAAAGTTTAGCGGTTGTTGCTCAAGAATAGAATACATTACCTGCTGCCACTTGTCGACATTTAATCCCAAGACGAAGTCTTAGGAGCCAAACATACATTCACCATGTGAAAAATTAGGTGTTCAGCGTCATGGAAGTGTTTCTTCATGATAGTGGAGGCACTGAGATTGCCTTGATATCCATGTTGGGCAAAGGATAGATCTGTGGTGCCCTTGGGATATCCAGCAGGAGAAATAGCATCATCCAGAGAAAGAATTTGGCGGATTATTGCAGGAGTGATGACCAATTCTTTGTTGTGAACGACCGATGGAGAGATGTGTGTTGTTCTCCCTAGTGATAATAGTAACGTTCATCCAAATTGTTGGAGGGATTCGGCATGTAGTATGGGATTCAGAAGAAATGCCGTTTTGTATTGGGACTGAACCATAGATCGATAGCAGTATCGAACTTAGCCCAGACAGGCGATTTAGTAAGGTAGGCAACACAGTTGTGTCGCGGTTTAATTTGCATGGACGCCATTGAGAAGAGAGAAGTTTTGGAGAGGAACGTTAGGTTTGAAGAAGATGAAGCATTGAAGGATTAGGTCAGGGATATTTATAGGGTACGGGTAAGAAAACGACTGAAGGATGTGGTGTTAGTCATCAGTAGTTTTAAACGACTGTTGACATGGTATTATCCTTTCAGACGTTGAAACAGCTGAAGTCGTGGTGTTAGGCATCAGAAGTTAGAAAACTACTGAAGACCGTGGTTTTGACTTCAGATGATTGAAACAACTGAGGACTTGGTGTTTGTCATCAGTAGTTGTGAAACTACTGAAGACAGTGGTTTTGTCATCAGTTGTGTAAACAACTGAAGACTTGGTATTAGTCATCAGTAGTTATAAAACTACAGAAGACATGGTTTTGCTTCAGTTGTTTAGAATGAAACAGCAGTTGTTGAAACAACTGAAGAGAAAGTTCTCTTCAGTAGTTGTCGTCAATTCATAGCCTTTCAGCTGTTTCAAGCTGTCCTCAACACTTACTCATCAGACTTTGCATCAGATTTTCAGTTGTTTCATAGGACATCAGTACTTATCTGTTTATACTGATTTCAGTAGTTGTAACTACATCAGTAGTTTTAACTACATCAGTAGTTTGGAACAGATAAAGTACTTCAGTACTTATGAGGCATTTAGCCATCAGTAGTTATCAAAACTACTGAAGGGAAAAGGACTCATCAGTACTTATATGTGACATGGGTACCAATGATCACCAGTAATTACTACTGAAATCATCAGTAGTTGTCACTTATTCTAGCTGCAGCATACCAAGCCTTAACACAAGGTTTTGGAAAGTAGAACTATCCAAAGGCTTAGTAAAAATATCTGCAAGCTCATCAGCACTAGGCACAAACTTAGGATCAATCAGACCTTTTTCAAAACAATCCCGAATAAAATGATGTCTGATCTCTATATGTTTGGTCCTAGAGTGCTGGACTGGATTTTTGACAATACACAGCGCTGAAGCACTATCCATTAGCAATGGAGTCTTAGTCTCTGTAATGCCATAATCCAGAAGTTGGTTCTGAAGCCAAAGTACCTGAGAGGTGCAACTTGCAGCAGCAATGTACTCGGCCTCAGCAGTTGATGTAGCAACAGATGTTTGTTTCTTACTCTGCCAAGAAATCAAACAGTTGCCTAGGAATTGAAAACCACCAGAAGTTGACTTTCTAGTTAACTTGCACCCTGCATAGTCACTATCTGAAAAAGCAACTAATTTGCAAGAGTGTCCAGTGGAATACCATAAACCCAGAGATTGTGTACCTTGCAAATATCTAAAGATTCTCTTGACTGCAATCAAATGAGACTCTTTAGGAGCAGCCTGAAATCTAGCACAAACACATGTAGCAAACATAATATCTTGTCTAGAAGCTGTTAGATACATCAAGGACCCAATCATACATCTGTAAAGCGTTTCATCAACAGCTTTACCTTTCTGATCAGCATCCAGTTGTGTGGTGTTGCACATGGGAGTAGAACATGGCTTACAGTTTTGTAAATCAAACTTATTCAAAAGATCTTTTGTATATTTTGACTGATGAATAAAGGTGCCATCAGCCTTTTGTTTGATTTGCAAGCCTAGAAAGAACTGTAATTCTCCCATTGCACTCATTTCAAACCTCTTTTTCATTAATGTTGTAAAATCATCACACAACTGGGGATCAGAGGATGCAAAAATAATATCATCAACATAAATCTGAACAAGTAGCTTATGCTGATCCACCTTCTTAATAAACAAAGTTTTATCAATGGAGCCTCTAGTGAAATTATTCTTAAGAAGAAAAGTAGAGAGTGTCTCATACCAGGCTCTAGGAGCTTGTTTCAACCCATAAAGAGCCTTATCAAGTTTGTACACCCATTCAGGATGTTTATTATCCTCAAAGCCTGGTGGTTGACACCATAAACTTCTTCCTTTATTTTACATATAAAAATGCACTTTTAACATCCATTTGAAAAACTTTAAGATTGTGGAATGCAGCATAGGCTAAGAACAATCTGATTGCCTCTAGTCTGGCTACAGGGGCAAAGGTTTCATCATAATCAATACCTTCTTCTTGTGAAAACCCCTGTACAACCAGTCTAGCCTTGTTCTAACAATAATCCCATTTTCATCGGTTTTATTCCTAAACACCCATTTAGTGCCTATTGCACACTTACCTAGGGGAAGAGGAACAAGTTCCCACACTTGCTGTTTCTTGAACTGAAGTAGCTCAAGCTGCATAGCTTCAACCCATCCATTGTCTCTCAAAGCAACATGGTAGTTCTTTGGCTCTAGCTGACTGATGAAGAGAGCATAGAAGCAGAAGTTAGACAATTGACTCCTGGTTGAAACACCAGCATTGATATCACCAATAATCTGAGACATGGGGTGATTCTTCAGTTCTTGATAAACAATGAGATCTGTGCAAGTGTTTGTAGAACCTTCAGAAGCAGCATATGTTGATGTAGACTCTTGAAACCAAGAATTTGATGGTAACTCAAAAGATGCAGAGGAAACAGAGATCTCATCAGCATTTGTTGTGGATGGAACTGCTGAAGCTACAGGAACATCAAGTTTAGCAGACACAGGCAGTTGGTCACTAAACTTGAATAGGGAGTATTGATATTATCATCATCATCATCAATACCACCAGGTGGAAGACATGCTGCAGAAGATGATTTAGCCACAGGATCTGCAACAGCTGGAGGTTGATAAGGAACATATTGCAGTATGTCCAAATCAAACAACTCCACAGGGTTTTGTGGAATCTTGTCCAAAGGAGATTCATTAAACTTCACATGCAGAGTCTCTTCAACTATCTTTGTTCTGCAGTTGAATACTCTGTATGCCTTGCAAGTAGATGAATAACCAACAAAATACCCAGCATCCACCTTAGGATCAAATTTATGGAGTTGATCCTTTGTGTTGAGAATAAAACAGGGACACCCAAATGCTTTGAAAAATGAAATTAGAGGAGCCAAATGATGAAGAACTTCATATGGTGTCTTCATCAACCTCTGATTACTAAAACTCTATTCTGCACATAGCAAGCTGTGTTGACAGCTTCAGCCCAAAAGGTCAGTAGCAAACCAGAGTCAGCCAACATGGACCTTGCAGCTTCAATGAGGGTCCTGTTCTTTCTCTCCACTACTCCATTTTGTTCTGGAGTCCTTGGGATGCTAAACTGCCTTTTGATTCCCTTTGAGAGATAGAAGTCATCAAGTGTATGATTCCTGAATTCAGTTCCATTATCACTCCTGATACACTTGACTGGAAGGGAATACTGCTTCTCAATATACAACACAAAGTTAATAACCTTCTGAGCAACCTCATCCTTTGAATGTAGAAAGAAAGTCCATACAAATCTGGAGTAATCATCCACAATTACCAGACAGTATTTCTTTTGGCCATGCTCATTACTCTCACAGGACCAAATAGATCCATATGCAGTATTGCAAGCAGGCAGTGGACTTAGGCTCTTCAATAGGAGGGAATGAGACTTTGTGCTGTTTTCCTTTTAAACAAGCAGTGCAGGTTTCATCACAGTGGAACTCCTTTATTGGTAAGCCTCTGACTAAACTATTGTGGATAAGCTGATTCATGTTTTTGAAATTAACATGACCCAGCCTTCTGTGCCACAGTTTAGATTCTTGAGAAGAGGCTTTGGAAAATAGGCAAGGATTGCCTTTGAGATCTATTTTCTTGGAAAGATCTAAGGCATACACTCTTCCTGTCCTGTTGGCTCTCAGGAGAGTGTGATCATCCAACACCTTGTCAATCAAGTACAAAACTTTGGATGCCAGAATCCTACAGTTCTGACTGGTGAAAAGAGCAACATGGCCTTTATCACACATTTGACTGACACTCAAGAGATTGTACTTGAGATTTTCCACATGATTAACATCATCAAATTTGATTTCTCCATTGGAGACAAAGCCTTTACCAATGATGTAACCCTAGCATCATTGCAAAAGAAACAAATCCCTTCTTTCCTTGAGAGTAGTCATGAAGAAGAGAGCTGTTCCCAGTCATGTGCATAGATCCCCCACTGTCTACATACCAGATGCTACTTTCGCATGTTGGAGAACCCTGCAAAAATAAACAATCAGTTAGTTTTAGAGACCCAAACCTTTTTGGTTTTGGGCCTGGTCTCATCAATAGATGGTAAACTAACAGGTTTATTTGAAACAACAGCCTGAGAGGAAGAAGATGGTGAAGAAGAGGAATCCTTTGGCTTGGATCTCCTTTTCTGTGGTTTCAACATAGGAGCATCTAGTTGGTTAACTCTACCCAACAGATGTTGAACCATCATAACCAGCTGTGTCTGATTTTGTGATAAAGCTTTCAGCTCATCAGACACATTGCCAGTGGAGTTTGATAAGTTCCTATGTTGCACCTTCTTCTTCTGAGCACTCTCAGCTGTCACCTGTTTAACCCCTTCCTTTTTGGATTTCTTTGAGGACTTAAGGGTTACAGGATTTGATGTTGCTGATACAAATGTGGTCTCAAACTCAGTTTTCATTTTTACCATTTTCTCTTTAATTTCTTCTTTTTGTTTGAGTTTGGAACCTCTTTTGTACGAGCAATCATCTGTAAGATGATTGAACAAACCACATACTTCACATGGTTTCTTCTTCATCTTAGGTTGATCATCAACTAAAGAGGGTGAAGCAACTGGAGACTTGCTCTTCAATGCTTTGGAAGCATTGTTTGCTTTCTTGACTGCCTCTTTAGTAGTCTTCAAACTCTTTCTACTGACAGTTTTCTTCTCTTCAGTACTGACAGTAGTTGGAGTTTGAACTTCAGGTGTTAAATCTGCTCTCTAGTCCTTTCAGGACTTTCAGAATTAACTCCTGAGTTGATCAACTCATTGATCATGTGAGTGTCAGCATTTGAACCATCAACATCAGCTGATAGGTTCAGAGAGGGCTTGATGCTGACTGCTACTTCTGATTGTGCTGTATCAGAAAGTAGATCACATGATGAGATGGATTGGTTATCACTCACACCATCAGATTCTACCTCTGCTCTTGGAGTAAAATCTGTAGGTGGAGCAGTGTGATTGTAACCAATGCCAAACTTCACATTGGAAGCAGATTGCTTACTAAGAAGCATTTCAAAACCTTTGCATGATTGTACCCATCTATCACACTCTACCTGGGTAACTGCAAGGGTTTCTTTGAGATCTTTATACTTCTCTAGAAGTATCTCTTCCCTAGCCTTATATCAGTGATTTGGCATTTCAGTTTGTAAATCTCATCATTTTATCATTAAGCACAGACTCAAACTCAGCTTTGTTTTTGGAAATAATCTGCTCTAGCTCATGTTCTTATTGATTAAAGCTACATTTGCCTCTCTAATAGATGCAAATGCTGCTATACATGTGTCAGAACATAATTTGGCTTTTGCCTCAGAGGATACCTGTGATACTTTTGGTGTAGGCATTAGAGGATGAAGTATCAGCAGAATCCAAAGCCATAAGAGCTAGATTTCCAAATGGACTATCACCACCATGTTGACCAGCACCTGAGAACAGTTGTTCATGACCAGAGATGTCATCTGGTAAACTGCTCCAGTCAACAACTCCTGGGGTGAAGAAGCTGTGTTGTTGAGGTTGAGTTTGTTGATGAGATTGGGAAGGCTGTGGTTCAGGCAATGCTTGTGGTTGTTGTGCGATTGGAGCTTGAACAGAATTTGGTTGAGGCACATAATAGCAGTGATAAGGATATGACATTTGACCCTGGGGAACAAAGTATGCAGGAGATCTAGGATGTGAATAATGACCAGAACCAGCAGGATATTGCCCTCTGTTTTGTGGACTAGTACTAGGAAAAGTCACAAAGGGTGCAGAAGAGTTAGATCCAGTTGATCTACACTCTCTTGCAAAGTGTCCTAGCCTTTGGCATTTGTGACACCTCAACTTACTCTTGTCAAAACCAACTTTGGTTTTGCCAGAGAGTCCAGGAAATTTCCTGCCAGTTCTCTTGTAGAACTTCTGAGATCTGATATTAATCAGTGCCATCTGGCTCAGAATATCCATCTCTTCTAGATCATCATCAGCTATTCCTTTCAGATCATCCATGATGAAGCATAAATTGTCACTATTACTGCCAGAATGACTCTCAATACCAACAAATGCATGATCAGAACTATTTGAAGAGAAATCTATATGCTCATCATAATTGCTTTCAGATGCAGCATATTCTGACTCATGACCAACCAAGGCAGTATTGCCTGGTATAAAGTCATCAGTGAGCTTTCCTGATGAGGACAGTTTCCTCTTCTGCTCTATCTCTCTTTCAAATGTAAGCAGTTTCCCATGAAGTTGGTGAGAGATAGGCCTTCTAGATTTGCACTGAGCGTAGGACAATAGTGTATGTGTCCCATCTCTCAGGCAGTGATCTGAGGAATCTGTTGTTCATTTGGCTATTGGTGTATTCCTGTTTCACCATTTTCAGCTCAGATATCAAGCAGGAAAAACGCTCAAACTGTTGAGTCAGTGTCTCACCCTTTCTATGAGAGAATGTCTCATATTGTGGCAAGGATCTCTCTATTGTTTGCTAAGACCTCATCAGTGCCACCGAATTGTTCCTTCAGGGCATTCCAGAGATCATGAGCAGTTTCATGATGCATAAGCCCTGAATAGATTTCATTAGGCAGTGCCATGGCCAGAATTCCAGGGCTTTAGCATCAATCTCAAATAGTTTCGATCTTCATCAGAGTATTGTTCCTTCTTCTTCAGAACCATTTGATTGGTTTCCGGATTGTTCACCATAGGCTTATGTGGTCCATGTACCACAGATGTCCAACAACCTGAACTGTTAACAGACAGTTGATGAAGCATTCTTCGTTGCCATATGTTATACTCGGTCCTAACCAGCATCGGAGGCTTGGTTGAGGAACCAGTATTGTGAGGGTCATTAGAAGGAGTCGTCATTTCGGATTCAATCAAATTCAGTTAAACTAAAACAGATTTAGAACAGACAACGCAACAACCAATTGAACCAGAAGATCTCAAAATAAATGAACGAAGCGGCAGAAATTCAATTATCTATAACCAGTTCTTGCAAATACGCTAATTCAATCAAACACAGATATCAATTAGCAGTTTCAATGATCATTGTTAGATCGATCAATGATTAACCACGCTCTGATACCACTTGTTAGGATCAGTGATCTATGTTTGATTGATTGAAGAGTATTGCAGCGGAATTCAAACAATGAATTAGTCGATTCACAAGAACAAAACGATATTCAATAAAGAACAAAGACGGTATAGAGAGAGAGAATATCTGCAAATATATTTCATTCAATATTCGCTTTCGTGGTAACAGAATGTCACAATAATGATTAGGTCGACACCTCTTATATAGAGATGTGACGTCTGCTGATGTCACTTGATAGTGACATCTAACAGATTTATTACAACTGAAACACAACTACTGAAGATGTCAAAACAGCTGACATCTTCTTACAAAAAGTTCTAAGTGTTATCAGTTGTTATAACTACTGAAATATAAAACTACTGAAACTACAACGACTGAAGAACAAGCTCTTCAGTCGTTTTACAAAACTACTGAAACTAGAAATATAAAACTACTGATATCACAACTACTGAAGAATTACTCTCTCAGCAGTTGTGACAAACTACTGACGCTTCAGTACTTGATCTTCAGACTTTGACTTCAGATGTTTCATCAGCTGATGTCTTCAGTCTTGTCTTCAGACTTTGTACATCAGTTGTTGATCTTCAGCACTTGTAAACTCTTCAGCTGTTGTACTTTAGTACTTTGGTCTTTCAGCTTCAGCACTTGTGTTCTTCAGCTGTTCAGCTTCAGTACTTGTGTTCTTCAGCTGTTCAGCTTCAGTACTTGTGTTCTTCAGCTGTTGTACTTCAGCACTTTAGTTCTTCAGCTGTTGAAGTCTTCAGCACTTGATCTTCAGCTATTGAAGTCTTCAGCACTTGTCAAACTGCTGATGAAGCTTTCAGCAGTTGTTGTGATACCACGTGGGACTTAGAGGTTTTCTGATCTTGGCTCATTGGTTCTTTTGGTCCAACACACTTAGTTTTTCTGAGCAGGATCTTCATCTGCATTTCTTCTTGGACTTACGGAATTCCATCAAAGCAATCAGCAAATCACCCATTGAATTGGCATGTATGATCCTTTTAGGGTGCAACAATGTGCTTGCATAGTGCTCATGCACCTGCATAGTGCTCATGTGCCTAATGACTTACATTATTTTCTGATTTTTGGGAAAAAGTGTGATGTAGGCTTTGACTTGGGATATTCCCAGGGGTATAGTAAGTTGACTTTTTGAAGTCAAGGATGATATGTTGAGCATAGTATGATGATGTATGATTGATGCCTAAGCATGATGGTATGTTTGATGTATGATATGCATGTATGATGGTGCCTTGTATGGTGATGTTTTGTATGATTATGTTTATGTTCCTGTTATGTATGTTTATCTTTCCCGTGGCTTTACGTGTCATAGTTGTGAAAGAAATGATAAAGTATTATGTAATGTAAAGTGAAAGATAATGAAAAGAGGAACATAATGATAGAATGCATGCATTAATGAAAGAGAAAGTAATGAAAGGCTTGCTAGCAAAATGTACGGAGGTGCACAACTCTAAAATGTCATAAGCTCAACTATGTGTGCTTTAAATAACCCTTAAGGATACACACAGGGGTCCAGTCTTTGTGAGTGACGAGTGATATAGTACATGGTTTATAGTGATTACTCACCCCGGTGCTGGTGCCAAGCTATGTGCGTTATGGAAGTCATTTATGATCTTCGGCCGAGTACCCGCTTTGTGCATACGTTTGGGGTGTAGTATACAGTTGGGATCTTTGTTGCTTGCCCCGGTGCTGGTGCCAGGCTTTGTGAGTTATGGAAGTCATTTATGATCTTTGGCACAGTACCTACATTGTGCATACGTTTGGGGTATAGCTGATGACACTAATCCAGAAAGAGTTACAAAGATAAAGAAAGAAAGTGATGAATAGTAAAGAAGATAATAATGCTATTATCTATGTGTATGTACGATGTGTGATCATGTACGGCGGTATAGTAGGATTTGAAAGAAAGTAACGAACGGTTTTGACGAAAGTAAAGTATGATTTATTTTTAAACTAGAAGTCACTCAGCAACACTGGCTTTTATGTATTTGCAGTTGGTAGAAGGTTGCTGAGGATGGCACAGGGTGGCTACTTGGCTCTTTTTGGATGGCATTCATTTTATAATGCTTTTGTGATGTAATGCAACATGTATTTTGTAATTTGATAACAATGTATTGTTTTGCAAAAGCTTTTATAATGAAATGAGATGTCTATGTTAATGATTCTGCTGCAATGCTTCCTTTATGTTAATGACCAGCTGTGAGCGTCCCGAGTGTGGGGCCTTACAATTAACCAAATTATCACCAATGTTTGTTAAATGCTTTATCGTTATGTGACCCGGTAATTACTCAAAATTACCAATTATAAAATATATCCACAAAGGGGCTTTGCTAGACCTGAAATGTCCTTAATTATTATAAAATTAAGTCTTATGATGTATTTAAATATTTTGTCACATTTTATTAACATACGGATATTGAATTGGAAACACGGGAAGTTGCAGATTGCTATGACTTTCTCCTCCTTTTTGGTAGCATCACCCACTTGCACAGGTGAGCTAGGAGTTTGGTCAATCACATCCACAGGTTCTTGTGTTCCTCGATGAGCTCCTCTTAAAGGCCTCCCAGGTAGTTTCTCCTTAAGATAATATATCTCAAGTTGCTGATCATTGACCTTGATTTGTAAGGTAGTCACCTGAGATTCCTGGTGACTAACCTTACAGACTAAATAGGAGCATGTTTGTGACAATTTCTGCACCTTTAGTCTCATGTTCCCATCATCTTCATCAGAACAATCATTGGGAGATGAGAGAATTAGACCAAAGTCTTCTTTCTCACCACCAGCATGATGTTCTTGGCTGCTAGATTTCCCCTACTCACTAACAGCTTCAAGTGAGGTGTTAATAGGCAGAGTTGCCATGGTTGAGGTTTTAATGATGTATTCACTTGCAGAAGTGAGAGCCTCTTCCATATGGACTTCCTAAACAAGTTAAGGGAGATCTACCTTAGTGATGAGTGAATGATATGGGCTAGACATGCGAGAGGCAGGAGCACTCATCTCTCTTTGAGTAGGATAAGAGTAGAGAGACTCATGGTACTCACTAAATCCCATGTCTTCATTATCATAGAATTCTAGGTTGCGAATTGGTTGGTTTGGATCAAGAGCCTAGGGATGGTAACTTTCCTTTGAAGGTTGTTCACTAGATTTTTGAGAATTTGAGTGAAGGCTTAACGTTTCTTGGGTAATGTGGTCATCAGGCTTAGCATGAGGAACCTCAGCACTGATTATAGTTAAGATGGTAGTGGTTTGCTCCTCAAGAGAACTGGGTGCTCCAATGTTCACTTCTTCCAATATAGGTGATGATATGGGGGCCTTCAGAAGCTCAATAGCTTGAGCAGGGATTCATTTGGATTTTCTTTGGTAGGTGAGGAGGATTTGTGGCTATGTAGGAGGTTGAGAAGTAGAGGATGTGGGTTCAACACTAGCTTGTGTTGCTAGGTTGTCACCTTGAGCAATGAGTTCTAACATTTTTAGGACAAGGGCTGTTTCTACCCTAGAGAAGCCATAGTTGGCTTCTTCATAGTCTTGAAGATGCTAGGCTTTATTAGTCCCAATTTAAGAATATTACATGTTCCCCTCAACTATGAACCAATTCACAGTTGAAAATGTCTTGAACATGTCTAGGGAACATATAATATTCTGAGTTCAAATCTTCCATATAGGTGATGATATGGGGGCCTACACAAGCTCAATAGCTTGAGCAGGGATTCATTTGGATATTCTTTGGTAGGTGAGGAGGATTTGTGGCTATGTAGGAGGTTGAGAAGTAGAGGATGTGGGTTCAACACTAGCTTGTATTGCTAGGTTGTCACCTTAAGCAATGAGTTCTAACATTTTTAGGACAAAGGCTGTTTCTACCCTAGAGAAGCCAATAGTTGGCTTCTTCGTAGTCTTGAAGATGCTAGGCTTTATTAGTCCCAATTTAAGAATATTACATGTTCCCCTCAACTATGAACCCAATTCACAGTTGAAAATGTGTTGAACATGTCTAGGGAACATATAATATTCTAAAGAGTTCAAATTTGCAAGTAAATTTGTATAAACAAATGTTGAGTACCTAAATTTGACCCACTGGACCATTCCATGGACTATAAAGGAGAGATCTTTAGGAATCTGGTCCCATCCCCCATGCTTGTTGGATAAGCTATGGATGACCATATGACGTAGGTACTTCCACCGGATGAGACCTTCCCTTTCTAGAAGGTCTTTACAGAGAAATCTCTCTCATATCCCACCTGCTGAAAGAAATGATTTACAGCTTCCTTGGGAAGGACAACTCACCTTCTTCATCATCCAACTAAAGATGGGTGTTGATGATGGCTGGAGTGATAAAGATTGTCCTCCCCTGTAATGTGGTAGACAATGCCTTCTCCCTATCCATAATGACCTCTTGGCAGGTTTTCCAGAATTCCAAAAGTTGATCCTCATATAGAGGAGGATCAATGGTAAGGGAGGTTAAGTAGTTGGACAAAGAAAGAAAATGATAGACCTTTGAGAAACTTGGATCTTTGTCAAAGTCCAACAGAGCAACCTGATTGTGTTTCCTATGGAATTGCATGAAAAAATCAGGGTTGTTTCTATGGTTGAGGTTGGCTATTTGAGAAAGCTTAGTAGTGAAGGGAGATAAGAACAAAGGCGGTTTGTGGGTGAATTTAGGTTTTGGAAACGTTCAGATGAAGAAGAGAATGAAAGAGGGGGGAACCATTGGGTATATTTTTATGAAATGGATTTAAGACAAAGCTAATGAAATAGGATAAACTTTGAAATCTGGATGTCGGTACCACCTTTGAAAAAGTGCCCAAAAAGGTAGTTTTCTTGGAAGTCTAAAATCTTCCAAATGTAATTTTACTTCAGAAGTTTTGATAAAAAGCTTCTAAAGTCAAAATGACTTCGGAAGATATTCCAAAAAGTTTAGAAAATTTTGCTTTGGAAGAAATTTATGCTCAAAGAATTTTATTCTAAAATGAATAAAAATTGCAAGATGAAATTGGTTTTGGAAGAAAATTGTTCTTAAAAAACATACAAGTATGCAAGAAAAATTTAAGCTTTGGCAGATATTTCACTAATTTCTTCCGAATGTAAATTTACTTAAGTAGTTATTTGTTTCCGAAGACTTAAATTTCTTTTGAAGGTAAATATATACCTTCCGAAGAATAAAATGATCAAAATTTTTAAAAATCTAAGTAATGTCTAAATATTTTTCTTCCAGAGTAAACAAAAGCTTATGAAGGTGATAAAATAGACAACTTAGGACATACAAGTTTTAGAAATAAGATGATTTAGTTTTAAGGAAAGCTACTCAAAGTTAATCATCCCAATAGCTGATACAAGATACTTAAATCTCTACTCATCAAAAGATTTAGTGAAAAAATCAACATATTACTCATTTGTGTTAGCTTTGACTAGTTTGATTAATCACTTTTCAAAGTTATCTCTATTCAAATGATACCTGATATTGATGTGCTTTGTCCTTGAGTGTTGCATAAGAATCTTTGTAATAAAGATACACTGTTGTTGTCTATGTGGATGGGAGTCTCCTTGAAGTTAAATTCATAGTCCAACATCTTTTTATGAATCCAAAGCACTTGAGCACAGCAGCTTGCAGCATCAATGTATTTAGCTTCAGCAGTTAATGCAAACACACAAGATTATTTTTTGCATTGCCAAGAGACTATTCTTCCACCAAGAAATTGACATCCCCCTAATGTAGACTTTGCAATCATGTTGCAACCACCATAGTCACTATCTGTATATGCATACAAATTGAAGTCAGAAATCTTTGGCTACCAAAGGCCTAGTTTAGGAGCACCTTTGAAATATCTAAGAATCCTTTTAACAGTAACCAGGTGTGACATCTTGAGGTTGGCTTGATATCTTGCACAAATACATGTGGCAAACATGATTTCAGGCCTGCTAGTAGTGAGGTAGATAAGAGACCTAATCATAGCCTTGTAAAGATGTTCATCCACACACTCCCCGTCAAGATCGGGTCTAAGGGAGTGATTTCTAGCTATAGGTGTCTTAGCAACCTTACAATCTGTCATGTTGAATCTTGTAAGTATGTTTTGTACATACTTTGACTGACTTATAATGATGCCACTATCAACTCGCTTCACTTGAATTCCTAGAATGAAATTTAGTTCCTCCATGGCACTCATTTCAAATCTATTGTTCATTAGCCTCTCAAAGTCTTTGCAGAGCTTTAATTAGTTGACTCAAAGATAATGCCATATACATACACTTGAGTTGGAATTTGTAGGCATATTATATGTATAAGCTGGATTTGTCATGGTTGTGCTGATAGGAACTCTATCTGAAGGTTAGTTACCCTAAAAGCTAAAGTAGTATGCTTGTTTGGTCTTCTTAGTTCAAATTTTGGGTCAGGATCTCCTGTTGATAGGATATCTGTGGATCCAAAAACATATTCACAATATTTGTTGAAATAGTTCATAAATAAATCAAGATCAAATAACTAATCGGGACCAGAACGTTTCATACTGAGAGTGTGCTCATTGAAGGTCACATTGATTGATTCTTGAACTACTCAAGTTCTAATATTATTTAATCTATAAGCCTAGCTTGGGAAGAGTAACCAATAAAGTGTCCATCATCTAATTTCTCATTAATTTAGATATTTGATCTTTGGTATTCAAGATGGTGCAAGGATATCCAAAAATCTAAGAAAACCAATAAAAGGTTTCCCTTTGTGTCACAACTCATAAGGAGTCTTACCATGAGTCTTAACCACTAAAACTTTGTTTTATACATAGCAGACATTGTTGACAGCCTCTACCCATAAGGTTATGGGTAGCTTAGAGTTAGACAACGTAGTTCTTGCAGCTTCAATAAGTACCCTGTTTCTCCTTTGAGCAAGACCATTTTGCTGAGGAATCCTAGGAGCACTATATTGTCTTGAAATCCCCTTTTCATCCCAAAATGTGTCAAGGATTTCGTTCTTGAATTCAGTTTCTTGATCACATCTTATAATCTTGACCTTGTAATTTCTCAATTTTCAGAATGAAGTTCTTCAAGATCTCAGGAGTCTTATTGTTATTTCTTAGGATAAAGACATCTCAGGAGTTTTATTGTTATTTCTTAGGATAAAGACCCAGGTGAATCAAAGAGACTCCAATCCGCATAGACAACAACAATGATATCTCCATTTCAAAGAATCTTGTGTAGTACTGAAGGACAAAACAAATCAATATAAGCTCTCATTTGATTAGAGATAATTTTGAAGAAGGACTGATAAAACTAGTCAAAGTTAACATAAATGAACAATACGCTGATCTGTTCACAAAGACTTTTGATGAACAGATATTTAAATATCTTGTATAAGCTATTGGGATGATTAAATTTAAATATATTTTCTTAAACTTAATTCAAAACTATTTCTAAAAAATGTGTGTCCTAGATTGTCTATATTATCACCTACATAAGCCCAGTTTATTTTGGAAGAAAAATTTTCAAATGATATCCCTTAGAATTTTGGAAATTTTAAACATATTTTCCATTGGAAGACATTAAGTTGTCTTTGGAAAAAAAATATTTCTTCAAATCAAATAACTACTTATAAGAAATCTACCTTTGGATGAAATTCTAATATATCTTCCTAAGCTTAAATATGCTTCTAAGTACTTATATATAAATAGTTTTCTTGAGAAAGCAATTATGCCTCGGAAGTCAAATTACCTTCGAAAGATTTTTCAATTTCCAAGAAAACTACTTATATAGACTCAACAATTCCTCCTCTTTCACTTTCCACTTCATCTGCAAAATTCTTTAACCTAAATTCACCCATAATCGGCCTTGTTCTTACCTTTCTTCACCATAAAGCTACTCACAAATGGCCAACCTTGATCATAGAAATAAACTAGAATGCATTTACATATGAAACACAATCAGGTTGCTCTGTTACTCTTTATGAAAGATCCTGGTTTCTCTGAGATTTGTCAATTCTTGACTCTATCCAAGTACTTTACCTACATCACCATAGATCATCCACTATATGAAGATTAACTGTTAGAGTTTTGGATGAGCTACCAAGAGGTCACTATGGATAGGAGAAAGAAATGTCTACCTGTAAGGGACCGTGTATTGGACGGAGTACTAACTGATTCACGTGTATACCGAATCAAATAGTGCGGAATCCTATCTGATTGGTGATCCAATAAGTGAGAACGTTAACCCGATCAATACAAGATTAATCTAAACGTTAAGAATGAATAGGAATCGATCAAAAACGATCTATGAACTTGGACTGACTTTCTTGGACGTTCTGGACGGCTATGGTACGTGTAGGAGTCAAATTATTCAAAGTGTTTCGTGTTCCACGAATTAAGTGGTATTTATAGGTTAGGGTTACTCATATGTGCGACAGAACCATTAGCATGGTTCAGTCGTGCGACTGAGTCATGCGGTTGATCCATTTGCACGACTCAGTGTTCAGTCGTGCGACTGAGTCAATCTCATGTCACAATTGTGCGACTGATCCAGTCTCCTGGTTTAGTCGTGCGACTGGTTCATTAGCATGAAGTTGTTCATGTGTATGGTTCATTAGCATGGGCCATTTGCATGAGAACTTCATATGACTAAGTTTGAATATGTTTCACAATCATTACTTGACCTAGATATATTCAAACAACCATAAACCTATATAGTTCGTTTAATATGCGTTAATAAATGATAAACACTAAATCATACACTGAAACATTAAACATTAAGATCAATAACCACATAATACATTTCATTCAACTCATATATTTCATTTTCATTAAGGACACGACAGACATATTACATTAAGACCGTAAACTAAACATATGAATCAACAAACTTCCCCTTGGACCTAGTTTCCTTTATTGTCTAGAATCCTTCATAAGCTCGTCAAACTTCTTATGCCTATCCTCGACTGTGACTCTAGCGTGTACCTCAAATGCAAAGCAGAGTCTTATTACGTTCTGAAATTAGAGGGCCTGTATAAGATCTTGTGGATCATAGAATAGTGGCCACCTATATAAGGTATAAACATCATTCGCTGACAGGTTGGTTAGCCACATTGGGTCAAATACCCGGATTATCTCCATTTGGCTCCCTTTTTGTAATACTATGACCGCTTCTCCTGTACGTCAGTCATAATACCACCACTTGAAGTGGGGAGTGAAGTCCTGTGTCAATTCCCTCAATGGGATTATAGACATAGTACGCGGAGGACTCCACTTCAACACCACTTTGGGTTTCCCGGTCCTTGGGTCCACCTCTGACCTTCGAATATACCTCGTTGGTTGTTGAGGCTTGAAATTAACCCATTGTGTGTGGTATTCTCTCTTCAATGCAACTTTAAACCAGCCTAACATCTTCCTAGGGTCAGCATACGGCAGGTTCAGGCGTGCCAACTGGTTGAGCTCAAAACCAGGAAGAGTGTTCAGATCATGTGGAAATCTGAAGTACTCGATTCCCTTTTCCCTTTTCACTGCATATACATTCAGATCCTCAAAGTAAGCCCACATGATTATCTTGCCAGACACCTTAAGATGCTTCTTGACTTTGTATAGCTTGGTGTAGGCACCCGGCTTTGGCGATGTGCATTGGGCACAGATCTAAGCAAAACAAGCTGCCCATTCATCCTTTTTGTTTTCAACATCGGTATCCATGGCTTGGGCTTGGCTTTCAGATTTCTCGGTCTCCCTCTCCATCGTATCCAATTTAACATGTGTATCACTGTCGAGTGTATCTCCAAAATCAGGGACCACATTTCCCTCTCGATCCGTATATTCTGGATAGTGCTGTGCTGTGACGTCTTCAATCTCTATCTCATAAACATCATTGAGCTCGTTATCACTAGCAACATCAACGGTAGGGGCATCCTTTACCATTTCATCCGGGTTAACCGGAACATTTCTGCGAGTTGCTCATCAGTGAGGTTATGAAAAATTTCTCCTTCTTTGGGAGTATAGCTTACAGACCTCCTCATAATCCCTTGCAGATCAAGTATCATTGTGAGATGAGACTTGATCTGCTGAAGGGGAGCAACATCGTAGTCATCTCGCTGATAATGTGGATCTGCTTGCTTTAAAACATTTAACACATCATGCATCAGTAAATAATCAAGAGATTAAACATTAAATAAATATACATAAACATTCAAGCACATAAGCTTAATATAATATTCAAATTACACATGATTTAAATTACACAAAACTCTATGCATTACTTTTGTCTTGGATCATGTATTCTTCTGCTGTCGGGGATGATGTCGAGGCACCTAGATCTTGAGTCTTTTGAGTCTGCCTCCCACTAGCTTCCTATGCACCCGAAGCAGATGACTCTCCTCCTTCAGTGTCTCCTCCATCCTCATCATCACCTTCATCATCACCATCATCACCTTCATCATCACCATCATCATCATCATCACTATCATCATATCACTATCATAACCATTATCACCGTCTCCCTCTCTGATCTTCAGAGGCTTATCCTTTGTGCCCTTAAGTTTGAGCAGGATGGTCCTCTTAGCATCCTCCAACTTCTCAATCCTTTTGGTAGATAACACATTTTGCTCCTTGAGTTGGGAAATATCTTGACTTTGAGCAGCCATTTGCTGAGCCTGCTCCTCAATCTGTTGTGCCTACTGAGAGATCTGCTATGATTGTGCAGTAGTAAGCTCCACTAACTGTCGGAGCTGAGCAGTCTTCTCGTCATCAGCTGCTAATAGCTTCAGCACCATACGGTTTAGTGCTGAAAGCTGTTCCTTTACCCCACTGGGAGGTAGAGATGATCTTGATGGAAAGGATGGGTGATATGATGGTCTTGCCTGGTGGCTAGAGGTGGTGGTGGTGGCAGTGGTGTATATAGGAGGTGGTATGTGTATGGGTGGTGATGGGTAAGCTGAGGTGGTGGTGGATGTGATGTGGGGAAGTGGTGGAGTGGCTGAGGTAGTGGTGGTGTGTGTGGAGGTAGTAGTGGTGACAGGTGGAATGGTGGCAATGGTGATGGGGGGAGAGGTAGAGGTAGTGGGTGGTGTGGTAGAGGTGGTGGCTGTGGTTGTGGTGGTGATAAA
Source organism: Flaveria trinervia (assembly GCA_025506515.1). NCBI lineage: Eukaryota > Viridiplantae > Streptophyta > Magnoliopsida > Asterales > Asteraceae > Flaveria > Flaveria trinervia. Next base: position 70,636,286 of record CM046442.1, on the reverse strand, counting down.
GGTCATCCTCCTCTTCTTCGTCTTTATTCCATGGGGCTGAGCCATTCTTTTCCTCCTCATGCCCCTGGAGGTGGATGCTCCCCCTGGGATGCCCCTGGAGCTGGGGTCGGCTGCCGTCTCCCCAGACTCGCTAGGGCGTCCTCCAACCCCCAAATGCCTCGGTCGATGGAAACCACCCTACTAGCCACTATCCTGGTTAGGGGCTCCTCATCACTCTCTTCCTCCTCATCAGGAGGATAGAAATCCTGATGAAAACTGGCGGTGGTGGCATCTGGATGGGTGCATGGTGGAGGTGTAGTATGTGCACTGCTGGCCCTAGAAACAGCAGGGCCAGAATCTCCACCAGTGTCACCGTTATCATCTAAATCACTCTCCTCGTGGCGCCACTTGGCCTTCCCGGCACCACGTACTCCTGCCGGGCCAGATGCCCAAACAGTCTTTTTACAGGTGGTTTGACTTGCTTTCCCCTGTAGACTTTCATGTGACCCAGTGTAGTGTCATCCATCACCTCAAGTGAAACCGCATCATGGCTCTCCTTAGGTAGAGAGGGCAGCTTCTCGTCGATAATCATCTGAAGAAACCTCAGGTACATGCAAAATCCCTCTTTGCCTTTTGCCTCAAGATTCTCGATTGGGTATGAGAATATCATGCTGGAGAAGCTGAAGGGGTGGTTCAGCGGTAGTGCCATGTAGGCATTCTGAATCTGGTCTAGGCACTTTAGTATCACGTGTGCTAAGTACTTGTACTGGGGACACAGGTTGCTTTTGTTTAGCACACGTGCATTTATGTCCCCAGAGTACTTCATCCTGAGGAAGCATCCCCTCACTTTCAGAGGGTGTAGTCTGGTTGGGTGATCAGCATCGTCACCCAGATCCAGTACCCGTCCAATATCTGCAGCAGTCACCTCTATGTCTTGCCCAAATATAGTACTCTTGATGCAGTAAGGCTCATGAGAACGATCAATGGATGCACCCTCCCAAAAGACCTGCTGGATAGACCTGTAGAGAGTGCATGGTGTAGATATGGCTTGATGTATGCATGATCTCTTCTAGAACACAATGATGCCAGCAAACTCGGCTGCGTTTCGAGTGGTCGCGTCCAGATGAGCACAAATATTGTGCTTTGTGTTGATGGTCCACCGTTCAGCCATCAATCTGTAACATAAGAAGCATACAAGTTAGATCATCACACAACAAAAAGCACTTCAAATTAACCTGTTTGAGATCAGTCTGGTTCAATCGTGCGATTGAACCATACGACTGGGTTCAGTCGTTTGACCTAACATGCGTGTGAATACAATCGGGTGACTTATCTTGCGACCGAGTTCAATCTAGCGACTGAGCCAGGGACTGGTTCAGTCGGCCGACTGAGCTCATACGCATTGTTCATTCGGTCGACTGAGTCATTTGTCCAGCTCAGTCGTGCGACTGTAGTTCATCCAGGTGTCCAGTCGCATGACCTACTGTCTGTTCAATTCAGATTCAAATTCTAAGCAAATCAAAAAATTAGACATCGTGGTTTGGCTCATTAGACTTGCAATAACACTACTTAGCACCTAATAACCTTGATTTCAACATTTTACTTAGTTTTATTAGTTAATTTGTCCAGTTAAGTTTCAGTTCTTGGTTAGGGCCGAATTCAATGATTTAGGGCACGAAACAACTGAGATTTATGTAGGTTGCACCGCATTGTACCTGTATAACAACTAGCAATTGTCAGATGCTTGAAATTTGAAGTCAAGTAAGGTCAGAAGAAATTTTGGCAGAGTAACGGCACGCTATGCGATATTAGGGCGATTAAAGGGTGGTGAGTATGTGCGATCGACTATGGCCCTATTTATATTGAATCTGGTTTCAATCGGGCGACTGGATCCAATCGCTCTTTTCATTCGGGCGATTGGATCTCAGTCGTGCGATTGGTTCAATTGATCAGTTTCAGTCGGCCGACTGGGTTTCAGTGGGCGACTGACTCATTCGGACAAGTCTATTCGGGCGACTGGCTTAATCTTGTAGCCATTCGTGTGAATGGTTCATACTCATACTCCATTCGGTTGTCTAGTGCATAAGTATGGTCCAATCATACGACTAGTCCATACTCATGGTCCAGTCGTGCGAATGGATCATACCTATGGTTTTGACTTTATGACTATTTTACATTTAACCCCATTTAACTTTTGATTGAACATTATGAGCAGTCGATCATCTCAGACATGAACATTTTAACTTTGAATACTTTTGATCACCTCAGTCGTGATCCTTTTAAGCAAAAACCATTTTGTCATCTCAGATGTGACCTATTGAACATTTGAACACTCTTTTGGTCACCTCAGACGTGACCCTTTTAAGTAATTTAATCCCATATTGAATTCCACGACATAGTCTGACTTATAACTGTAAATTGACTAAATGTTAAAACATAACAAAAGAACTAACAGTAAGAGACAAAACTAAAAATGTTTTTGTGATTTTGTGTGAGGTGGAAATCCTAAGATAGACATCTAACAGATTTATTTCTTGAACAGGCAGCTTCAAGTTATTTTTACCATAAGTGGAATGATTCATGATGAAATCATACAGATAATCAAATCATTCAGGATGTGTTACCAAAATCATTTGATGCTAGATTCTTGTTTTCATTGAGAGTCATTAGCAAATTAAGGAAATCATACTAGTACTATAGACGCACACATTGATTTGGACTTTCAAGAATTGCAGCCATGATGATTTTTAGTATACTTTTCCTCTTAAATTCATTCATACACAGACTTTTGACAAAGATTGGTGATTGTTTAGGGTTTAATTATTTCAACAAGCATTTGTGGATCCCACGCTTATATGGTAATCAACATTCCTCAGGAGATTTTTGAGCGGTCTACGGGTATTTTTGACAAGAAGACACTATTCTTAGAGCTTTCAAAGAGAAGCTAAGCCTTAGGTCAGTGCCACCGCACAGCAGAGAGGTGGAAAACAACAATGAATTCTAGAATATATAGGTTATGCTTATCCTTAGGTCAGTGCCACCCCACAACAGAGACACATAACCTATCTTCTTGTTTGAGCAGTTTATTTTGTTGCACAGATCGCACCAACAACATAGGTTATCAGTTTGATTGCTTTTTGCATTTTTCATCATGTGCTTTGCTCATATTTTGGTCATCCGCACACATTTGTGGCGTTTATTTTGCTCGTCACCCCTTATTGGAACTCTGTAGATTGTATTAACCAGGGGTAAGATAATAACCCACAGCTTATTGAGCAACTTAGTTTGATCTTGAGATCACCACGAGGTCTACTTATCTATTGTGTTGAGCTACCGACACATCATCTAATGGTCTAGCAACCTATAGGTCTACTTTCTTCGTGTTACCTTAGTAGTAGCTAGTTTTACTATCATTTTTCCTTTTATTTATGCTTAGACTTCTCAGACTTATACTTTGAATTTCGCATCTAATTCAATTTAAATCTTTTAAAGTCCCAAATGCTTTGTTCCTGTGTACTATCATTTTCCATAGTCGTTGAATCGATATCTCAGATACAATCTCATTTCTATCAGTTTGCATGTCCTCCTCCCTCATTTTTTTTAATACTATCTTAACCGATTCTCCCCCTAAAATTCTAAATCTGTAAACGGTTTGCGTTTTTAGGATTTTAATAGGCGAAGAATTTAAATCAATAAAATAAATTAAATAAAATAAACTTGAATAAAAGAAAATGGACTTGACGCATCGGACTATACCTGTTCATCGTCTGGAATTACATCACTTTTATTTTTAACGCTATTGACCTCTAACAAATATAAAAAAAATGTGGTTTATCAAAGGCTTTTGTATAGAGGTCAGCGCGTTGAAAATCCGTATTTATTTTAACAACATCGATTAGATTCTTTTCAAAACAACTACATATAAGGTGATATTTAATGCCGATGTGTTTGGTCTTAGGATGTTGGACAGGATTTTTAGTAACGGGCATCGCAATAGAATTATCAACAAATATAGGGGTGTTAGAAAATTTCAAACCATAATCCCGCATCTGATGTTGAATCCAGATGATTTGAGAACAGCTGCTTGCCGCAACAACATATTCAGCTTCACAAGTTGACAATGCAACTGATGTCTGCTTCTTGCACTGCCATGTGACTAATCTTCTCCCAAAGAATTGACTACCTGCTGAGGTGGATTTGTAGTTCATCTTGCAGCTACCATAATCCGAGTCATTGTACGCGGTAAGCTCGAAGTCATCGTCACGAGGATACCACAACCCAAGTGTTGGTGTACCCTTCAGATAACGAAATAACCTTTTGACCCCAATAAGATGGTTGACTTTTGGTTTTTCCTGATATCTTGAACAAAGACATGTTGCATACATAATCAGGTCTTGAGGCAGTGAGGTACATGAGGGATCCAATCATTCCTAGGTACATGGTGGCATAATCCAGATCACCATTCTCGTCAGGTGCTACATCATGATTTGTAGCAAGTGGAGTCCCAGCTGCGGAAGCATTTTCCATGTCAAACCGACTGAGAATATCCCCTACATACTTAGTCTGATGTAGAAATATCCCCTTTGGTGTTTGATCCACCTGTAACCCGAGAAAGAACTTTATCTCTCCCATGGCACTCATTTAAAATTCCGCCTTCATTACTGCTTCAAATTCTTGACATAATTCTTCGTTCTTGGAACTGAAGATTATGTCATCAACATAAATCTAAACCAGCAGCAGATCACCATCATTTTCTTTGATGAACATTGTACAATCAATTACACCTCTGCAAAATCCGTGTTTCACCAGGTGAGTTGAGAGTTTTTCATACCATGTTCTCGGGGCTTGGTGAAGCCCGTAGAGAGTCTTATCCAGCTTGTAAACTCTGTCCTAATGATATGGATCCTCAAATCCTTCGGGTTGACTGACATACACTGTTTCCCAGATTTCACCATGAAGAAATGCACTCTTTACATCCAATGGATACACTTTAATCTTCATGTAAGAGGCATAGGCTACGAAGTTACGGATGGCTTCCATTCTCGCCACAGGTGCAAATACTTCATTGTAATAAATTCCCTCGACTTGTCGAAATCCTTGAACTACAAGTCGAGCCTTGTTCTTGATGATGACACCTTGGTCATCTTTCTTACATTTCAAGACCCACTTGGTGCCAATGACTTTAGCACCTTTAGGTCTATCTACCAGTGTCCATCCACCTAACTTCTTGAGCTGAAGAAGTTCTTCTTGCATGGCACCACCCATGCCTCATCATTTAGGGCTTCACTGATGTATTTTGGCTCAAACTGAGACACAAAATAGTGGTAAGCACCATCGTGAAGATACCCCTTTTCTATTACCGAGGCATAATCAGCTGAATACAACTGATTTCTTGTCTGAACTCCTGATCTGACATCCCCAATGACATTGTCCAGAGGATGGTAGACATTTAGGCGTGATCCAGGAGTGGTGGGAACAACCACCTCAGAATCAAGATTATGGACGTTTGGTTCCGTATCTGAGGCAATAGGAGTGTGAGGTTCCGAAGACTCAGAGGCATCAATGTCAGATGCTTGTGGACTTGCTGTAGTAGGTACCTGTTGCTCCTGAGTGTCCTGATCCTTCTTGATGGCTTCATCATTAGAGGAAGAGTCACTTACCTCGAGTGCTCCCCCTGAGTGGGTAGGTGATTCACCTTGTGAGCCAGATGATGTAGAGTCCTGTGAAGGTGTCTTTAAGACATCATACATCATTTTGGCTGCTAACTCATCATCAGAAGTGGACAAAGGGATGTTGAAGGACTTGAAGAATCCATCATAGTCGAAAAAGAAGGCGAGTCCTTTTCCAGCAGGTGGGGTGGTGTATCTCTAAACATCGACGTTACACCACACCCCTACTTGACCCGCTGAGTTGTTGTAACTTCTCTTATTCGGTATGTTGTATCCTAGAAAGATGCCCTCTTCAGCCTTCGCGCAAAACTTTCCTTCCTGAGTTTTCTTCAGCAACGTGCATGGTGCTCCAAACGGTTTGAGATACTCCAGATTTGGTTTACATTGTTGAAGTAACTCGTAACACGTCTTGCCATGACGTTTTACCACCAGAACTCGATTTAACGTGTAACACGCATTGGCCACTGCCTCATTCCAAAATTGGATAGGCAGTTTAAAGTCTGCTAGCATTGTGCGTGCTATCTCTATTAAGTTGCGATTCTTTCTTTCAGCAACCCCGTTCATCTGAGGAGTGTAGGCGGAAGTGAACTGGTGCACAATTCCCTTTTCTTTGCAAAAAGCCTCCATCCATTGGTTCTTGAACTCGGTTCTGTTGTCTGACCGTACTTGTCTTACCTTCAGCTTGTAGAGAGACTCAAGTGTAGTTACCAATTCTTTGAATGACTCAAATGTTTCTGAATTTGATTTTAGAAACATCACCCAAGAGAATCTTGAGTAGTCATCTGTAACTACATAGCAGTACAATTCTGTTGATGCATGTATGTCCCTAGATCATGATTTGAAATGTAATGAATCTTGTCTGTCTGAGTATGATGTAATTTGTATTGATTAATGAAATGACATAAATTATTTGTTACTTGTGATCTTTAATATTTCATTAATGAGTCGTGATTGAATTGATTGGGTTTATGATTGTTTGAATGGTTGCACATTATGTTATATTAATTAAAACATTCAAACTTAACTTAATGAAGTTCTCATGCGAATGGCTCATGCGAATGAACCATACGCATGAATAACTTCACACGATTGACTCAGTCGCATGACTGAACCAGGAGACTGGATCAGTCGTACGATTGTAACATAAGATTGGCTCAGTCGCACGACTGAACACTCGGTCGTACGAATGAATCAACCGCATGGTTCAATCGCACGACTGAACCAGACTAATGGTTCAGTCGCACGATTGAATAATACCAACCTATAAATACAACTCAATTCGTGAAAAAGAGGGACTCTTAATCAATTACGATTCCAGACGTACCCTAGCCGTCCAGAAACCTCTCAATTCGTTCTCCAAGTTCATAGAACACATTAGATCGATTCCCAATCGATTTCTAACGTTAGTTTCAATTCTTGATTGATTCTTCGTGTGTTCTCACTAATTGGATCGCCAATCAAATAGGATTCCACACTATTTGATCTGGTTTACACGTTAATCTCTAGGTATTTCGGTCAAATACCAGGTCCTAACAAGTGGTATCAGAGCTTTGACTGTTTATTACGTGTTGATTCAATCAAGATTGCATAAAAGTTTGTGTTTTTGCACTAAAAATGCAATCTTTGGCATCAAAAGTGATCTTGGAAGTTCCCTGCTCATCAAAGTTTGGTTTCTACGGACTTACGCGATTAGAACTTGTGAAATTTCGAATCTTTACGGCTGAAACCCGTCAAACCTAGAAATTTTCGCAAAACAGCAGCTTCAGTCGCACGAGTGACTCGTTCGCACGACTGGACTCCATTCGCATTGCTCATACGCACGATTGGACATAGTCGCACCCTCATTCGGCCGACTGAACCGTTCGTTCGCATAGCTCATACGCACCAGATTCATTCGCCCGACTGAACCAATCGCCCAGTTCAGCCGCACGATTGAACCAGTCGCAGAGTTCATATGCACGATTAGATCATTCGCATCCTTCAGTCACATCAGTGAAAGTTTGTTTGATGAGATTCTAAGTTTATTAGTCATGGAAGATCAGATGTCAGCCTTTACTGTTGGGAAGGACTCAAGGATACAGAACCTGCTGTTGCTTGAGAGTGAGGTGGGTAATCACAATAAACCACCAAAGGTTTTGACTTTAGATGAGTTTCCCCACTGGAAACAACGTTTTGAGATCTACCTTAATGGAGTAGATCCTAATCTGTGGGAAGCCATTGAGATTGGTTATAGTACACCGGTGGGAGCTGATGGAGTTAAGCTAACATTAAGCGGGATGACAAACGCACAGAAAATAAAGTACAATGCAGAGAAAAGAGTTTATGCATTGATCACTCAGTCTATCCCCAAAGACATATTCCACCAGTATTCAGAGAACAAGCAGTCCAAGAAACTGTGGGATGAGCTAGAGAAGAGATATGATCGAAATGTGTCATTGAAGGCAATCAAGGCAAAGGAGTTAAAGAAGGAATTCGACAACTTCTCATCGATTGGTAATGAAAGTTTAGACGAAGTCATAGACAGATTCTACCACTTGATGAGCGAATTGCATACACATGGAGTGGAAACGACTATGGAAGAGAAAGTAAGCAACTTCACAGACGGATTGCCTGATAAGTGGGCTACATTCGTGTCTAACCTGAGACAGAATGGAATGCTTGTAAAACTGGATATAAATGAATTCATTCTTAAGTTGCGAGAAGAAGCACTAAGGATGAAGTATAGAGCTTAGAAGTCTTCGTACACACAAAATCCAGCTTTATACAACGCCACGCCTCAAGCTAAGACATCTGAAGCACCACTCCAGACTGCTTTTGTGTCTAGCTCGTCAGGTCCTTCACATGCTTCTCCTTCTGGATCAGACACGTCTGGGTCGTCATGTACCCATTATATTTGATCAGAAGCAAGTGCTACCAAACTGAAGATCAAGAACCTCGGTAATGTGACCGTAGAAGTAGCTCGAGAGCATATGGATCTTTTAGCAGCAGTGGTTCATTCATATGATGGACTTGTTGCCGGGAAGATTGGAAACTGCCATCTGGCAGATGAGGACTACGAGCAGGTGGATGAAATGGAGCTTGAGAGGATGGATATAATGTGGGCCTTAGCTAGCGCTGTCCGAAGGGCGAAGAAGTTTGTTAAGAAGACTGGACAGAACATGATAGCTACTAAGGATACCACATTTGGCTTTGACAAGAGCAAAGTGACCTGCTTCAACTGTGGAGAGAAGGGGCACTTCAAAAGAGAATGTGTCAAGCCAAAGAAGACGGGTAATGGGAACCGTTCTCATCCTTTACTCGCCAAGACAAGGAAGCCTCCAGTTCTACTTCATCAAACAAGGATCCAAAAGCCTTGACTGCTCATGATGATGAAGGACAGGATTGGAGTTTTAGGTTTGTCTCACCAGGAGAATCTAACATTGCCAGTGTTGAGGATATTGATGATGATTCTGCGAGTGAAGGTGATCTAGCAGTTGAGATAGCAATGTCACATAGTGAAGAAACAACTGCAGCCGAGGTCAGTTACAAGCCAAATGAGGAGATTTCCACGTCAGAGACAGAAAAGTCAGAATCACCAGAACCAGAGACATCTGATGCTGCACTGATGGCTAACTCTTCTCAACCAACTCAGGTAAGTACTACTGACCAAATGTTTAATAATCATGCTTGTTCTGATTGTGATACTTTTAGGAATAGCATAGATGAAAAATTTGCTAGGTTATTAGATCATAATGATAACTTAGTAAAAGATTTACGACTGTGCACTGAGGCTAATAGAGTACTAAAACAAAATGAGCATAGTTATAAAGAAAAGATAGACCTATTGACTAAACAACTTAGGGAAACCGAAGTAGTGGCCTTTAACCAAGCAAATGACATTAGGTACTATCTAAACTCCCTAGAAGAAATTAAGAAGCAAAAGGCAGTTCTAGAAGTAGAAGTTAATTCATTAAAACAGAAACTGCATAGTTGGACTAGTTCTTCACACATAGTTCAACACTTAGTGAGAGAAAGGAATAACGGGGAGGGATTAGGCTACAAAGTGGTCCACCACCACCTGAGACCTTGATGAACACTAAGTCTAGACCAGTAAATAATAACCCCATCAAGGATCATGTGGTGATTACTCCTCTTATTACTTATCCAGACACCTCATGTTCATCTACTGAATCTGGACAGAAACAAAAGGAGGCCACTTCAAAGGCAAAGGGTAAATTGCCTTGTGTTAATCTGGAAAATGAATTTGAAAAAGTTAACTAAATTCAGGGTCAAACAGAGTCAAATCAGAACCTAAAAGGATTTCAAATGTTACTTTCTCACATGCTTCAAGTCAAAAACCAGTTAACCAAAAAGTGGAACATGTTAAACAGGTTAAAATAGTAATTTTGTTAAACCAAAGAAAACATCAAACATACAAGAGTCAAAACCTAAAGTGATTGATGTTACTAGAGTGTCACGCACTTCTCCACAAAGAAAGTCTACTCATAAAGTTGATAGCAGGTCATGCTACAACTGTGGAGAATGTGGACACATTGCTTCCTATTGTCCTTTCTATCACACACCTAGGAAGAAGATTGATCTTCAGGACTCTAGACCTAGGTCTTCTAAGAGGAGTTCTCTAACTCCACCTAGAAGAGCTAGTGAACCTAAAGTCCAACCTGTAAGCCATACGACTGTTTATCATAAACAGGCATTGCACAAATCTGGCTTATGGAAAGAAAAGTCAACCTACGTGTCTGATACCGATGACAAGAAGGAACCTGAGCTACCCTCACCCTCTAAGGGTCAATGGGTGGAGTTTATGATGTGTGATGCCTCTGGGAAACCCAAGACAGTAAAAGCTTGGGTTCCTAACCTAAACTAATTCATTTACTTTGTATGTGCAGGGTGTTCGATACAGTGGTGAGACTAACACGTGGATTATAGACAGCGGAGCATCCAGGCACATGACAGGAAATAGAGCCCTTTTATCAAACGTCAAACAAATAAAAGGAGGGCATGTTTCCTTTGCAGGAAATAAAGGAGGCTATATCACAGCTCAGGGAGAAGTGGGAAATCAGAAAGTTAAGTTTGATAAGGTGAACTACGTTCAACAACTTCAGAACAACTTACTTTCTGTTTCCCAAATCTGTGATAAAGGATTTAAAGTCATCTTCGACAACAAGAAGTGTTACATGCTGAAGAAAGAATATATGATCCCAGAGGACCAAGTTCTAATGACTGCTTCAAGATATAAAGACCTTTATGTCTTGGATCTGTCAACAGCTGCTACAACGGATCATGAGGTTCAGTGCTTTCTATCTAAAGCTACTGAGAAGGATTCAATCTCCTGGAATAGGAGAATGGGACACATTTGTCAAAGGAAGATGAATCATTTGATTCAGAAGGATTTAGTGAGAGGAGTAAATGTCAAGAACTTCCAACTTCCTGACTTTTGTGTAGCTTGCAAGAAAGGCAAACAGACAAAGAAGTCTCATAAGGAAAAGAAAGTTCATTCAATAGAACTTCCTCTTGAGCTTCTTCACATGGATCTGTTTGGTCCAGTTAGTACAAGGAGCATTGCATTGCATTGTCAACCTGTGAAGCCGAATATGTTGCTGCTGCAAGTTGCTGTTCACAAATCATTGGATTCAACAGCAAATGCGGGATTACGGTTTAAAATTCTCATCTACTCCTATTTTTGTTGATAACTCTGCTACAATTGCAGTAACTAAAAATCCGGTTCAACATCCTAAGACCAAACACATCGGTATTAAATACCACTTCATAAGAGACTGTTTTGAAACGAACTTAATTGATGTGGTTAAAATTAATACTGATTTTCAACACGCTGACCTCTATACTAAAGCCTTTGATAACCACATTTTCAATATTTGCTAGAGGTCAACGGCATTAAAAAGAAAAGTGAGGTAATTCCTGATGATAATAATGTGTGTCCCATGTAGTTTAGTTAAAGTTTATTTTATTTTATGTTATTCTGTTTATTTTGTCTGTTATATTTAAACTCATGTTATTTTGCTGTTTATTAAAATCCAAAAATAATTAAACCAGAAATGATTTTAGTATTTTAGGGGAGAATATGTCAGCAAGTTAACATTAAAAAATAAAATAAAATAAAATAAAAAATATATATAATGAGGGAGAAGGGGTAACTAGCTGAAATAAGGTAGATTGTGTCTGTGATACCGACTCAATACCTTTGGAAAATGATAGTACACAGGAACAATCAAGAGGGACTTTAAAATTTAAGTTTTGAAAAGATGCAAAAGTTCAAAGTATAAGTCTGTGTAGTCTAAGCAATATAAAAAGGGAAGATGATAGAAAACTGGCAACTCCTAAGGTGACACAAAGAAAGTAGACTTAGAGGCTGCTAGACCACAAATGATATGTGGTAGATTCAACACAATAGACAATTAGACCTGATTGGTGATCTCAAGATCAAACTAAGTTGTTCAACTGACTGTGGGCTTCCATCTTATCACTGGTTAACACAATCAAATATATTCCAATAAGGGGTAATGAGCATTTAAATGCCACAAATGTGTGCGGATGACCATAATCAGAGCAAAGCAAGAAAAAAAATGAAAGACAAATGCAATAAAGCTAATGACTTATGTTGTTGGTGCACATTGTGTAAAATAAAATAAGCTGCTCTAACAAGGAGATAGGTTGTGTGCCTCTCTGCTGTGCGATGGCACTGACCTGAGGATAAGCATAACCTAGATATTCTAGAATTCATTGTTGTTTGCCGCCTCTCTGCTGTGCGATGGCATTGACCTGAGGACAGGCTTCTCTTTGAAAGCTCTAAGAATAGTCTCTTCTTGTAATAATACCTGTAGACCGCTCAAAAGCTTCTGAGGAATGTTGATTACCATATAAGTGTGGGATCCACAAATGTTAGTTGAAATAATTAAACCTAAATCAGTCACCAGTCTGCGTCAAAAGTCTGTGTATGGATTTAAGTGGACAAACATACTGACAATCTTAGTGGCTACATTCTCAAGAGTTCAAATCAATGTGAAAATCTAAGAGTTCCAGTATGATTTCCTTAAGTTGCTAACGACTCTGGATGAACACCGAGAATTTAAACATCAAAAAGTTTTAATAACAAGTCCCAAATGATTTGACTTACCTGTATGATTCCAAAATTGAATTGGTCCAGATATGATCAATCTAAGTTGAAGCTGTCTACTCCCAAACCAAATCCGTAGATATCAATCTCTGGATTTATCTCTCACAAAAAGCCAAAAATAAGTTTGTTTATGAAATTAGTTTAAGGTTTTAAATTAGTTAGTTGTTTTTAATTTTAATTGTAGGCGTGTGTCGGGCTACATCAGGAAAATCAGAAGGAATCAAATCACTAAAAGGGTCATGTCTGAGATGACCATATGTGCTTTGAAAGTTTAAAATAGTCACGTTTGAGGTGACAAAGTGTTTTTAAAAGGGTCATGTCTGAGGTGACTAAAGTGTTTAAAAGGGTCACGTCTGAGGTGACTAAAGTGTTAAAAGATCACGTCTGAGGTGATCAAAATGTTTTCAAAATAAAATGATCATGTCTGAGATGATCAAAGGCTCATAACGTTAATTTCAATTAATTTAAAAGGGCTTAAATGTAAATTGGTATAAATGGCAGAAAATTAACTAAGTGTGACCCATTCGCACGATTGGACCATGAGAATGGACCAACCATGCGAATGGCATCCACTAACACGAATGGCTCATCAAAATAGCCCATTCGACCGATTGGAAGAGGGTGAATGAGTCAGTCGACCGATTGAAACTCATTCGGTCAACTGAACATGCGAATGAAAGGCACGACTGAGCCAGTCGACCGACTGAATCTCAGTCAGTCAAGTGCATGCGACTGGTTGTGCTAATCGTACGATTGAGCCTGAGTCGCCCGAATGAACTGGGAGACTGAGGCCAGTCGGTCGACTGAGCCCAGCTTCAGTATTTAAAGGGCTCTATCGATCGCATTTCACTCATCACTCCCAAATCGCCCTTAAACCGCACTCCCTACCGTTACACTGCCAAAATTTTATTAGCCCTAGTTTATCATTTCTTTTGATTCACTAACGTTCGCCATTCATTATACAGGTAGATTGAAGTCTTCTTTCATTGAATTCAGAAGGATTGAACCATAATGTGGTGAATATTCGAACGAAAACAAGAAACAGACAGAACGCGACCTAATAACCTACTTAAACTATGCAAAATGTTAAAGTTAAGGTTAATAGGTTATTAGTAACAAGAATGTGAGTATATTGAACCGGTAATCCATGTTAAATCACTTGTATTGATCAAGACTCGAACCACATGCGACTAAACAACTGAGACAGGCGACTGGTCGTCCGGATGAACTTCAATCGCACGATTGAATCTGGCGATTAGGTCATTCGGCCGAATGAACCATACGATTGATCTCAGTCGGCCGACTGAACCATTTGCAGACTCAGTCAGCAGACTGAACCCAATCGCATGTCACATTGACCAGAATGAGTCCAGTCGCATGAAAGAACAGACGACTGACTTCAGTCGCATGATTCATTCGCACGAATGAATCAGAATGACTTTCAACTTTACACTTAGAACAGAATTTTTCATGTCTTATGTACTAATGGTTCTATGTCTTGTGTGTTTCAGGTAAATGGCAGAAAGGTGGTCCATAAATCCAAAGCACAACATCTGTGCTCATTTGGATCACACCACCAGGAATGGGGCCGAGTTTACTGACATTATAGCCTTTCTGAGACGGTCCCGGATTCATAAGGCTATCTCCATGCCTTGCACGCCATATAGATCACTCCATCAGGCATTCTGGGAGAATGCCTCGGTGGACCGCTCTCGTGAGCCGTACTGTAATAGGAGCTCTATATTGGGCCATGATATTGAGATCTCTGCTACCGACATTCAGAGGGTCCTAGAGTTTGGGGACGACACTGATCATCCTACTAGACTACATCCGTTGACAGTGAGAGGATGCTTCCTGAGGATAAAGTACGCTGGGGATATCAACTCAGGTGTGCTCAACAAGAGCAACTTGAGCCCCCAGTACAAGTACTTAGCACACGTGATCCTCAAGTGTGTTGCATCGAGGGGGGTGGGTTTGACGACCTCTCAGACCAGATTCAAAATGCCTACGTGGCACTGGTTCTGAACCACCCCTTCAGTTTTTCCAGCATGATATCTCCTACTTAGTGGAGAACTTGGAGGCCAAGGGTAAAACGGGGTTTTGTATGTACTCCAGATTCTTACAACTCGTCTTCAACGAGAAGCTGCCACAGTTGCCCAAAGAGAATCATGACGCAGTGGCCTTTGAGATTATGGATGATACTACTCTGGGCAGGATGAGAGTTTACAGGGGAAAGCAGGTAAAGCCCCAAGTGAAGAGACTGATTGGCCACCTGGCCAACGAGAGGTATGTGGCGCCTGGTAGACGCAAATGGCATCATGATGACAGCGACTCCGATGATGAGAGGTTGCTCCTACCAGATATGGATTCTGATGATGATGATAGCGGCAACGCCGAGGATGACATGCCTGCTACACAAAGAGGCACTGAGTCAGATGTTATTTCCCCGGGGTCTGACACTGCCGGAGAGGTTGCTGAGACGGCTGGTTTCCATCAGGAGTTCATTGTTGGTGATTAGGAGGAGGAGGAGTCGGATGAGGAGCCCCTCACGAGGACTGTGGGAAGCAAAGTAGTTCCCACAGAACACGGGCTTAGGGTGGTTGGTGAACACCCTCGGGACTCCACTAAGAGAGAGACTGACCCGAGCTATGCTCCGGGTTCAGTGGGCAGAGCTGCAGGGGGAGCATCCACTTCCACCGGGACTAGGAGGAAGAGGATGGCTCAACCCCACGGACTGAAGAAGAAGAAGCGTCGCCTGACCTTCGTTACCACTGCTGCCACTACTTCCACCACCACAACCACCACTACCACCTCCACTGACATACCACCCATCATCACAGCCACCACATCCACTACTGCTACCACAGCCACCACCTTACCTACCACCACTGTATCCTTCCATCCACCACCATACCTTCACACCTACATCCCCAGCACCTGCTTACCGACCCATATTCACCACTGCTACTACCACCACCACCTCACATCATGCCGGACCTTCAGCCCAGCCATCACATGTATATAGATCTACTCTACCTCACATCGGGTAGAGGAGCAGCTGTCGGCGCTTAACTGTATGGTGATGCGCCTGCTAGCTGCAGATGAAGAGAAAGCGGTGCAGATTCGCCAGTTGACCGATCTGACTGCTGCCCAGTCTCAGCAGATGGTAGAGCAGGCTCGGGTGATAGATCAGCAGACCCAGCTAATCGATGCTAGGAGAGTCGAGATGTCCCAACTCCAGGACCAGTAGGCCCAATCAGCCAAACGTATAGAGGAGTTGGAGACGACCAACAAGACGATTATGCTGAGGTTAAAGGGGTCAAAGGATGAGCCTTTGAAGATAAAGGAGGGTGATGGGGATGATGGAGATGGTCATGATGAAGATGATGATGACGATGAGGAAGATGATGAGGATGAAGAAGAGACAGAGGAAGAAATGACAGAAGGTAGAGATGATGATGACGAAGCAGAAGGAGGGGATGCGGCTGCATCGGCCTCTGCTTCTGGTCAAGAGCGAAGATCGAAGAATCGACAGGATCAACCATCTACCACTTCTCTCCTCCGAGCGACGAGCCCAGGATTCAAGACAAAAGTACATATTAGATGTCTTATGTATTTATTTATTTTGTGTTTGAATCACGGAATGAAAAACAAGTGTGTTGAATGTTTATATATTAAGTTCATATAATTCTGTTGATTACTTACTAATGGTTTATGTGTTGAATGTTTAAATCAAACAGATCCAAACTTTCAAAGGGATGTGTTTGACATTGCTCCCCTTCAACAGGTCAAGACTCAACTAACCATGACTCTTGATCTGCAAGGGATTGTAAGAAGGTCTGTGAGTTATACCCCTGAAGAAGGGGAAATAATTCCTGACCTATCTAACGAGCAACTGACAGAGATGTTCAGACTCAATCCTGATGAAATTGTCAAGGATGCTCCAACAGTTGATTCAACCAGTGATGAAGAACTAAATGACGTTGATGAAGTTGAGGTTGAAGATATTACTGCAGAAGAGTACCCTCAGTATGCTGACAACGAGGGTAATATGGTCCCCAATCTGGGTGAGTCCCTAGTCAGTGATATGTTTGAGGTACTAGACAAGATGGAGCAGGAAACAGGAAAGTCCGAGGAACAGCCCAAGCATCAAATGATGACGTAGACATTCGAAAGGCTGAGTGGGCTGCCTGTTTTGAAGAAGTTAGAGCCCAGTGTGCTGCACCAAAGAAAGATGCCTACACCAAGCTCTACAGAGTCAAGAAACACTATAAGGTGTCAGGCAGGATTATTGCATGGGCTTATTTTGATGACCTTAACGCGTATGCAGTTAAGAGGGAACAGGGCATAGAGTACTTCAAATTTCCACATGATCTGAAGACTCTACCTGGTTTTGAGCTCAACCAGCTGGCTAAGCTAAAGCTGCTGTATGCTGACCCACGAAAAATGTCAGGCTGGTTCGAGGCTGCCCTGAAGAAGAAGTACCACACCAGATGTGTTAACTTCAGACCACAACAGCCTACGAGGTATATAAGAAGGTCTGAGGTTGATGCCAGTACTGGCAAGCCAAGATTGTGTTGAAGTGGAGTCCTCTGCGCACTATGTTGAGAATCCCTCTCAGGGAAATGCCACAGGACTTCACTCCACACTTCAAATGGTGGTACTATGATTGGAGAACTGCTGATGCTGTCATAGTTCTGAATAAAGAGGGCCATTCGACCCGATGTGGCTAACCAACTTGTCTGCTAATGATGTCTATACATTATACAAGTGGCTACTGTTCTATGACACACAAGACATTGTACAAGCCCTTCAGTTCCAAAACGTTATACGACTTTGTTTTGCGTTTGAGATTCACGCAGGAGTCACTAAGTAGGAGAAGTACAAGAAGTATAAGGAGGTTATGCAGAGGACAAGAGATTAGATAGATCTAGGTCCAAGGGGGAGTTTGTTGATGCATGTATGTCCCTAGATCATGATTTGAAATGTAATGAATCTTGTCTGTGTGAGTATGATGTAATTTGTATTGATTAATGAAATGACATAAATTGTTTGTTACTTGTGATGTTTAGTATTTCATTAATGAGTCCTGATTGAATTGATTGGGTTTATGATTGTTTGAATGGTTGCATATTATGTTATATTAATTAAAACATTCAAATTTAACTTAATGAAGTTCTCATGCGAATGGCTCATGCGAATGAACCATACGCATGAATAACTTCACACAATTGACTCAGTCACACGACTGAACCAGGAGAATGGATCAGTCGTACGATTGTAACATAAGATTGGCTCAGTCGCACGACTGAACACTCAGTCGTACGAATGAATCAACCGCATGGTTCAATCGCACGATTGAATAATACCAACCTATAAATACAACTCAATTCGTGAAAAAGAGGGACTCTTAATCAACTACGATTCCAGACGTACCCTAGCCGTCCAGAAACCTTTCAATTCGTTCTCCAAGTTCATAGAACACATTAGATCGACTCCCAATCGATTTCTAACGTTAGTTTCAATTCTTGATTGATTCTTCGTGTGTTCTCACTGATTGGATCGCCAATCAAATAGGATGCCGCACTATTTGATTTGGTTTACACGTTAATCTCTAGGTATGCTTCTTATACTGACTAGACCAAACAGATCAATGTGAAGAAGCTCAAGAGGCAGTTCTATAGAATTAACTTTCTTTGCCTTATGAGACTTCTTTGTCTGTTTGCCTTTCTTGCAAGCGACACAAAAATCCTGGAGTTGGAAGTTCTTGACATTGACTACTCACACTAGATCATTCTGGATTAAGTGGTTCATTTTTCGTGGATTGATGTGCCCTATTTTCCTATGCTAGGAGATAGAATCCTTCTCAGTAGCTTTTTGACAAGAAGCACTAAACTTGAGATCCGTTGTGGATGCCTTTAATAGATCCAAGACGTAAAGATCATTATATTTTGAGGCTGACATTAATACATGTTCCTCCGGAATCACATAGTCCTTTTTCAGGACATAGCACTTCTTATTATCGAAAACTACCTTAAATCCCTTGTCAGATATTGGGAAACAGAAAGCAGATTATTCTGAAGTTGTTGAACATAGTTTACCTTGTCAAACTTAACTTTCTGGTTCCCTACTTCTCCTTGAGTTGTGATGTACCCTCCTTTGTTTCCTGGAAAAGAAACATGACCTCCTTTTATTTGTTTGACGTTTGATAGGAGTGCCTGGTTTCCAGTCATGTTCCTTGATGCTCCGCTATCTACAATCCAAATGTTTGTTTCAGCACTATAGCGAACACCCTGCACATTCAATGAAAACATTAGTTAAGGTGAGGACCCAAGCCTTAACCGGCTTGGGTGTCCTAGAGGCATCACATATCATAAATTCTACCCATTGTCCATTAGAGGGTGAGGGAAGATCATTTGTCTTTTTGTTCTCATTACCAGACATAGACTTTTCTTTCCATAAGCCAGCTTTGTGTAAGGCCTGTTTGTGATAAATAGACGACTGGCTGATAGGTTGAACTTTAGGTTCACTAACTCCTTTTAGTGGAGTCATGGAGTGTCTTTTGGAAGAGCTTGCTTTAGTGTCATAGAGTTAAATCTTTTTCTTTGGTGTCTGATAATAAGGACAATAAGACGCTATGTGCCCGTACTTTCCACAGTTGTAGCATGATCTGCTTTCAACTTGATGATTTAACTATTTCTGTGGAGATGTATGTGACACATGAGTGACTTTATTCTGTTTGGGTTTTGACACTTCTTTTTTAGATGTTTTATCTTGTTTAATAAAATTAATTATTTGAACATTGTTAACAACTTTTCCCTTTTGAGTATTTGGACTTAGACATGCAGCACGTGAATTCTTAATTTGTTTGGTATTTCTTGGTTCAGAAATAGACTTTGTTGAACCAGACTTTATTTTAACCTTTTTAAATTGTTCGTCCAGATTAACACAAGGCATTTTATCTTTTGATTTCGAAGTGGCATCCTTTTGTTTAATGACAGATTCATTTGATTTACATGTGGAATCTAGATCACTTACAAGAGGAGTGGACACTACATGATCCTTGATTGGGTTATTATTTATTGGTTTACTTTTGGCATTCATCAAGGTCTCATGTGGTGATGGTACCACTTTATATCCCGAACCCTCCCCATTGGTGCGCTCTCTCACTAAGGACAATGTGAGAAGAACTTGTCCAACTATGTAGTTTTTGTTTTACTGAATTTACTTCTACTTCCAAAACTATCTTTTGTTTCTTAGTGTCTTCTAGGGATTTTAGATAGAACTTAATGTCATTTGCTTGGTTAAAGGCTACAACGTCAGTTTCCCTAAGTTGTTTATTCAAGAGTTCTATATTTTCTTTATAGCTGTGCTCATTTTGTTTTAAGACTCTATTGGCTTCAGCGCACAGTTGTAAGTCCTTTACTAAGTTATCATTATGTTCTAATAACCTAGAAAATTTCTTATCAATGCTTTCCCTAAATTTATTACAATCTGAACAAGCATGATTATTGAAAAGTTGGGTAGTGGTACTTACCTGAAAGGGTGAGGTTGAATTAGCCATCAAAGCAGTGTCTGACTTCTCTGGTTCTAGTGATTCTGGACTTGTTGGAATCATCCCTTCTTCAGGTAGGTGATCAACTACAGTTGCAGTTCATTAACATTTGACATCACGAGTTCCACTGCAATATCACCTTCGCTTACTGAGTTGTCATCTAGATCCTAAACACTAGCAATGTTGGATTCTCCCGGAGACACAAACCGAAAGCTCCAATCTTGTCCTTCGTCATCATGAGCTGTTAAGGCTTTAGGATCCTTGCTCGATGAAGTAGGACTGCTTGTGGGCTTATCCTAACGAGTGAAAGATGAGAATGGATTCCCATTTCCCGTCTTCTTTGGCTTCATACATTCACGTTTGAAGTGCCCCTTTTCCCCACAGTTAAAGCAAGTAACTTTTGTCTTGTCAAAACCAAAAGTTTTGTCCTTAGTGGCAATCAGATGCTGTCTGGTCTTCTTGACAAACTTCTTTGCTCTCCGAATAGCACTTGCTAAGGCCCACAAGATGTCCATTCTTTATAACTCTGTCTCGTCTACCTGCACGTAGTCCTCGTCTGCTAGATGGCAGTTCCCTATTTTCCCAGCAACTAGCCCGTCATAGGAGTGGACAACAGCTGCTAAGAGATCCATGTGCTCCTTTGCTACCTCTACTGTCACATTCCCGAGATTCTCGGTCTTTAGTTTTGTGGCATTTGCTTCAGATGCTATGTATTCGGTACCAGACGACCCTGACGTGTTAGATCCTGAAGTAGTAGCTTGTGATGGACCAGCTGAACTCGACACAAACGCCGTTTAAAGTGGTGCTCCAGACGTTTTGGCTTGTGGAGTTGAGTTGTACAGTGCCGGATTCTGATGATATGAAGACTTTTGGGCCCTGTACTTCATCCTCAACTCTTCCTCTCGTAGCTTCAGAATGAAGTAGTTCATGTCTAACTTCACTAGCATATCATTCTGTCTGAGGTTGGAAACAAACGAACTCCACTTCTTGGGCAACCCATCCGCAAAGTTTGAAACTTTGTCTTCCATAGACGTAGTGACTCCATGAGTGTGCAACTCACTCATCAGGTGGTAGAATCGTTCAATGACATCGTCCAACCTCTCCTTTCCCATTGACGAGAAGGTGTCAAACTCCTTCTTCAACGCTTTAGCCTTCAGAGATTTTAACGGTGCATTTCCCTCATACCTCCTTTCCAATGCATCCCACAACTTCTTAGCTTGCTTGTTCTTAGAAAATTGATGGAAGATGTCCCTAGGAATTGACTGAGTCAGCAACGCATATACTTTCTTCTCTGCATTGTACTTTACCTTTTGGTCGTCACTCATACCGCTTATGGTGAGTTTAACTCCATCTGCACCTACAGGCATACTATATCCTATCTCTATCGACTCCTATAGATTGGGATCTACTCCATTAAGTAAATCTCAAATCTTTGCTTTCATTGTGGGTAATAATCTAACGTTATAAGCTTAGGGGGCTTGTTATGATTTCCCACTTCATTTTCTAGAAGCAACAGATTTTGAATCCTGGAGTCCCTTCTTGCGGTGAACGCTGAATATTGATCCTCCATTACTATCAACTTTAAACTTTGGAACAAACTATTTTACTTGTGCGAATGAAGGTGTGCGATTGGACAGCTTGTGTGATTGAACAATGCGAATGCCTCAAGCGTGCGAATGAACCAATGTGAATGAATCAATCGTGCAGATGGATAGCTGCCAATAAACATTGTGAATAGACAGTTCAGTCGTATTGATGGATGTACGAATGAGTCCAATCGTGTGTATGAGGGATGCGTATGAATTTAGTTGTGCGATTGAGTCAATCGTGCGACTGAAGCTGCTGAATCTTGAGAATTCGAACGTTTAAAGTATTTTGACGCAAAAACACAAATTTTTCAAGAACCCTAATTGTCGTATGCCGGAAAAACGTTAACTTTACGACCTGGAGATGTCCAAATCAACGTTTAACACAAAAGATTGCGTTTTTGCGTGAAAAACACAATTTTTATATCAAAATCGATTGAATCACACGTAAATCAAGAGCCTTTGCTCTGATACCACTTGTAAGGGACCATGTACTGGACGGAGTACTAACTGATTCACGTGTATACCGAATCAAATAGTGCGGAATCCTATTTGATTGGCGATCCAATCAGTGAGAACGTTAACCCGATCAATATAAGATTAATCTAAACGTTAAGAATGAATAGGAATCGATCAAGAACGATCTATGAACTTGGACTGACTTTCTTGGATGTTTTGGACGGCTAGGGTACATGTAGGAGTCAAATTATTCAAAGTTTTTCGTTTTTCCATGAATTAAGTGGTATTTATAGGTTAGGGTTACTCATTCGTGCAACTGAACCATTAGCATGGTTCAGTCGTGCGACTGAGTCATGCGGTTGATCCATTCGCACGACTGAGTATTCAGTGGTGCGACTGAGTCAATCTCATGTCACAATTGTGCGACTGATCTAGTCTCCTGATTCAGTCGTGCGACTGGTTCATTAGCATGAAGTTGTTCATGCGTATGGTCCATTAGCATGGGCCATTTGCATGAGAACTTCATATGACTAAGTTTGAATATGTTTCATAATCATTACTTGACTTAGATCTATTCAAACAACCACAAACCTATATAGTTGGTTCAATATGCGTTAATAAATGATAAACACTAAATCATACATCGAAACATTAAACATTAAGATCAATAACCACATAATACGTTTCATTCAACTCATATATTTCATTTACATTAAGGACGTGACAAACATATACATTAAGACCGTAAACTAGGTACATATGAATCAACACTACCACAATGTAGGGGAGGAAAATTTTCATCACTACATACTCATCTCAGGTTGGATGATGTAGAATGTGATTTCTCCTTCCCAAATTATATTGTCAACTAGTCCTTACCAAGGTCTACTCCTAGTGAAAGTACCTCCTCCATGTAGTCATCCATTGTCTATCCAACAAGAATGGAGGGTGTGACCAAATTCCAGAAGAACTTTCTTACATAGTCCATGGGATGGTTCAAAGGGTCAAGTTCAGGTACTCTCAATTGTATATACAAATTTACTTGCTAACATAGGCTCCTTAGAATAATATATGTTCCTTAGATATGCTTAGTACATTGTTAACTATCAAATGGGCTCACAGTTAAAAGGAATAGGTAATATTCTTAAAATGGGACAGATGAAGCCCTATATCTTCAAGACAATGAAAAAACCTAGTGTGTGCTTCTCAAAGGTAGAAACAACCCTTGTCCCAAAAATGTTAGAGCTAATTTCTCAAGGTGACAAGCTAATAACACCAGCTAGCGTTAAACCAACACCTTCTATTTCTCAAATACCCAAACTTCCTCAAACAACCATCACCTATACAAGAAAATCCAAAGAATCCCTACACAAGCTACTCAGGTTATGAAGGCCCCCATATCCTCAACTATGCAGGAGAAAGTGCGCACTAGAGCTCCTACTTCTCTTAAGGAGAAAACCACTCCCGTCTCTTTAACGATCAGTGTTGAGATTCCTCATGCTCAATCTGATGAGCTCATTACCCTAACAGTCTTAATCCTCCACACAGAGTCTCAAAACTCTAGTGAAAAACATTCAAGTAAAAGTTACCATCCCCACCCTTTAGACCTCAACTAACCCATGCCCAACCTTGATTTCTATGATGATAAAGACATAAGATTCAGTGAGTATCATAAGTCTCTTTTCTCCACCTCTTCTAAAGGAGAGATGCGTGCTCTTGCATCACCCATGTCTAGCCCACAACATCCACCCACTACTGAGGTGAATCTTCCTAAACAAGTTTAGGAGGTCCATATGGAAAACGCTCTGACTTCATCAAGTGATTACATCCTTAAGATCCCAACCATTGCAATCTAGCCCATTGACACTTCAACTGAAACAATCATGGTCTAGGGGAAATCTAGTTTCCAAGAACATAATGTTGGTTATGAGGAAGAAGACTTTGGTCCTATTCTCTCATCCCCCCATGATTCTTCTAATAAAGATGAGGGAAGTCTGGAACTAAAGATGCAAAAATTGACTAAAACCTGCAGCTATTTAATCTCAAAGGTTAGTCACCTGGAATATCAAGTGATTACCTTACAGAGGAGGGTTAATGACCAGCAACTTGAGATTATTGATCTCAAGGGAAAATTAGTTGAAGGACCACTCAGAAAGACACAACCAGGTCCATAAGAAGCTATTGATATGGTGAACTAACCTCTAGCTCACCTATGTAGGAGGGTGTTGCTACCAAAAAGGGGGAGATGGTTCTAGCAATCACAAAACCTGGGAATTCTTCTCAAAGTATGGACATTAAGGATTCACCACCCTTACTTGCAATTGTCCATACTCAACAACCTCCTCAAATTCATATTGATATGGACTCACTCAAACAAAGTCTGTTTGTGGAGGGTATCCAAGGGCTATATCTACCCCATCCCATGATGCTATAAATGAAATATTAGGGTGGAGGTATGATGTTGAAAAGACAGCCTTGATACTATATAGACTTCAAGGATAGTAAGAGGTCTTTAATTTTTAGAGGTTGAAGTACTATGGCAGTCTTGCTCTTGTCCACATGTCACTTGCCAATCCTAGTCAAAACAATCAAGCTAATAGACTATCTGAGAAGATACAATATAGGATTGTTGAAGACTTTAGATTTAGAAGAAGACAAAGGCTAATAGGCAATGTCATTGGTTAACTGGATGTTGAGGTGGATTCTAAGATTAACTTCAAAGGGGAAACCTTAACTGAAGGCCTAGTGATAGAACCCGTGAACCTTGTTACAGGAACTACTTTAACATCCTCTACTCTTAGTGAAGCACCAACTGGTGAAAGTGCTTTGTAACATCTCTCTAGCCAGAGCTTAAGTGTTGAACCAAACAATAAAAACCAAAGCTCTCTCCACCCTGAGTCACCAAGGCTTGTGAGTGACAAAGGGAAAAGGAAACTGACTCCTGAGAAGATTGAGGATGAAAGGAGAGAGAGAGAAAGAGAGGAAGAGGAAGCTAAGGAGAGGGAGTTCGAGTAGGTCCCCAAGCTTTATGGAAGCTGCATTTAGGGTTGCCTCTAGGACTAATACTCAAGATAATGAGTTAAGTGTTGCCAAATTGAACTATTTAGGGGACCAGGAACTACAATATTGATAAACTGATCTCTCTTCCCTTGGAAGAGCTAAATGAACTAGTTGACATGAAGTTGTCAAAGGAGAGGAAGGAGGAAGAGGATGTAGAACAATTCCTTAAGATCAAGAATGAAAGGAGGAAGAAAAGACTCTACAAACATGTTTCTACCCTCTCCCAGTTCAAGAAAATCCTGAGACAGAGGTTATGGCAACTAATCAACAATCTCAGGTAGACAAGGAAGTAGATAGAAAAAAATATGATCAACTACCTGAGTGCCACAAGCCTCTAGACTTCTTCCCTTATCCTATGAATACATAGAATTTAAGTACCTCAAGCAGCTTGAGCAACAAGTGATAAAAGAGCAAAAGGTTGCCAAGTGGAAGATAAAGGAAGAAACTATAAAGTCAAGAGCCATCATCCAAAAAAGTCAAAAGAAGTCTGCTAATAGGCAGAGGATTATGAGCTTATTGAAGCTATATGGATTCTCCAGAAGGAGGTTTGGTTCAATGTCTCTATCCACCATGGACAAGCACATTAAAGTGATCAAGTAGAACATTAAAAAAGGTGAGCGCATTGACTTGCATTCTCTACCAAGTCAAGCTCCACCTAAAGTTGAGGCTAAGGTTGAACCCCAAGAGACAACACAACCTAGACGTAGTGCTTAACTAAAGCAAACTTCATATTCTAATCCATAGTAGTGTCCTGATCCATCTCCTTTTGAATCTATACAGGAAGAGGAACCAACTAAGAAAGACATATAGTTACAACCTGGTGCTAAAGGCTAGTCTTCTTAGTTGAAATCTTCAAAGAGAATGAAAAGGATGGCCTTGAAGAGGGATAGTTGAAAGAAGAAGTCCAAGGCATCCACGTCTACACCTTAAGATAAGTCAGAGCATCCTGAGGTAACTCAAGAAGAGGCTGCTCAACCAAGTCCAACACATATAGAGCCTCTTGTAGCTAGGAGGCCCATCCTATCCTGGACTTTTACTGTAAATCCATATATATGGTATGTCATTAGAGATTAAGGAGGTCAACTTGTCTATTTCTTGCAATACATGCTTAATCTTTCTCTATATGATCTTTATGACATGATTAGGTACAAAGAGAGTCAGAGGGATCCTGACCAAATGATGAAGAAAGGAATGGTCTTAGTCCTAATAAGGACTACAGGATTGGTGTTGGTCTCACAACACAAGTTTATCTCATAAGCTCACTTAATCTCACTCGGTTGATGATGTAGAATCTCTAACGAAATTGACAAATAATATAATAAGTTCATGAACATAAGAATGGTTTTCAAGATACTTGTATATATTACTTCTCCACTCAGTGTTACAAGACTCTTACAAGCATAGTTTGATGAGTTACAATGAGAAACTATATATACTACTCTCAACAGCCAGTTATACTTGGATAACCAGCTGAATTTACAACTAGACAAATACTACATTGCTAGAAGTAAAACATCTAAGATAAAATACTAGATTAGGTAGTCATGACAGGTCCATGACTTACCTTTTGTCACCAACTAAAGGTGGCAACTGTACTAATTGATAAAGGGTGAACAATGTATTAAAGTATGGTCAACTATATTGATATGGGAAAGCACGATGTAGTGCATAAGAAGTGGAAGTGGATGTCAGACCGACCATACTAATGTCCACCAGTTCATAGGTGGTTCTTTCAAATCTTAAATGGCTTTGGAAGAATAAGTTCTTCCGAGGCCATTAATACTTCAGAATAATCAACTTCTTCCGAGTCTTTTCTAAGTCTTCATGACTTTATTCTTTGGAAGACTTTGCCTTGGATCTTCTAAGTGTGTATACTTCAGAAGAAAAACTACTTAGTCTTGGAAGACTAATTTTTACCTTCGGAAGTTCTTCATACTCAAGCTTCGGAAGATTTTTGACTTGTCTTTAGAAGAGCAGCTTTGCCTTCTAAAGATCTCTTTAATTATACTTCAAAATACTCTAAGTGTTGTTTTGGTTGTATTAGCCTCATATGATCCAAAAGGATTGTCAATATCTGAGTAATCTCCTCTGTTTAGGTAGCATCAACCGAGGGGGAGTTTGTAAGGTTTACACTTAAGGGCTTATGCAACCAAAGAGCTCTCAACATTCATGCATGAAGTACAAAATAAAGTTACTTCAGAAGTTTTGCATAACTCAAAGAAAATATACGAAGTGTAAAATCTTTCAAAGCCAAAGATGAAGTCTTCCAAAGCTTGAGAGACAAAGTCTTCCAAAGCCAAAGACTGATTTATTCGAAAGATAGAGTAGACATGCTTTCTCTGATAATCTTTTGACAAAAGCTGGACAACTTTCCACGGTCACTTTAAGACTCACCAACTTAGATAAGTTGGTGAAGACGTCCATGCTTTTGGCAACTATAGATTATGGCCATTCGTTTGTAACTTTCTACTTTGTATCTTTTATCCTTTTTGTAATATATTAAGATGTGAGCTATGGCTTGTCATAGTCAAAAGTCAAATGGCAATCTGTCTTTTGACTGTATATTGATCTTGTTGTCTAGATTAGTGTTTCCAGCTAGATTTCAAAGTATAGGCGGCTATATGATGTAGTATAAATTATCTTAGGTTCTTGTATCTATCTTTATGCT